>JANCMA020656951.1:0-19189 GCA_024336925.2 Zoanthus solanderi
TGATAAAATAACTTTCGCAAATTCGAATAATATATAATAATAAATAATAATAATAATAATAAAATAAATAATAATAATAATCGCATAATAATAATTTATTCGTATATGTGAAAGTTATTAAAAACAACATGGCTGTCAGTCATTTTGCTATTTCAAACCAAAGCGTCGGCTTCAGGTCTTGTTTAATGGCGATCCTTATTTACCGTGCAAGCACATTAATTATGAGCTATATCTATTCAACCTTTAATGGTTGTCAGTTATTCTCTGTTTTACATATTATATAAATAGAGTCTGTTAAACTCACCAACATATTTCACGTCAAGTATACTTAGTTCAAATTTACTCCCTAAGTTGTTGGATCCACGACACATGTATTGTCCAGCATCCTCCATTGAAGTGTTTCGTATAATAAGAGTGTTGTTCAAATTCGTTTTGGCAAATCTTGGATTTTGGTCGGAGATAGGATGTGAATTTCTTGCCTGGTACCAAACTATCTTAGGTTCAGGATACGCGACAATATCACACGTTAGCCTCGTTTCTAGGCCCACATAACTAGTAGTTTTAAGTGATGGCAATGTTTTAAATCGTGGTTGAGCTGCAGAGATGATCAAATCAAACATAACTGCTAGAAATTTAATTCTAAAGAATCACAAAAATGGTTGGAGTGAAGATTAATTTTTACACACACTATGTACTTTTTCAATTTTGATTATCTGTAAATGTGTTTTGCTTTAAGATTCGTTTAAGGAGAAAGATGATTAATTAACTTGGAATGCAGTTCCTTTGATTTCTTCCATTGAGAACTGGATGAGATAAAAATTGAACAATTCCTTTATTAAAAACAAGATGCGATTAGAATGGAACAAAAACATTTAAGTTATAGGATATTTTTTTTAAAAGAGAAGTTATAGTGGAGAAAGATTATAAAAAGAGCTAAAGCTACAAACAGTGAAGGAAAATTAATAATTAAGTAAGTAAGTAAGTAAAAGGAAAAAAAACAGCGGTGGAGTGAGAGCAAAGTGTCGAAAACGATGAATGAAATGCCTTGCACAGACACTTCTGGAGGAGCTGTAAGCCATTTTGCTGGTGCACTCAGATATCAGTTGATAACTTTACATATTTGCCTACAGTTTGTTTTCCTTCATAATAAAATAAACAATAAATAAATAAATACTTTGTTTAACGTTAGTTGTGAAGGAAGTGGTTGCCTATTCTTCCTAGCCAGAGGCTAACGTTTAATCGCTGGACGGCTCAGATCTTGACGTGAAAGTCGAATTTGCAGAGGGAGGAAAACCGGAGTAGCAACTCAGTGATCGGAGTCTCTTTTATTGAATTCGCGACTCGTTAGTTAGTTTTAAAAGGGCAAAAAATTTTTTTCAAAAGTAAACAACCTTTTTTGATATAAAATCTGTTTCAATTTTGTCTGTGAATTTCAAATATATATATTTTTTATACCGATTTGTTTGCCTTTACTTAACCAATAAGCAAAGTCTATAGTAGTTTATGAGTATCAAAATAATAACAGTTATATACCAGGCCATCATCATCGATATGTCGCTATTAGTTGTCATTATTAGTATCATATTTATTACTACTATTACCATTATCATATCATTATTAATTACAATCATTATAATTTCCTCAAATTTGATTGGTGCATAAACTGCTGTATTTTGCACTATTTAATCTGCAAAATTGTAATCGGACACCTAGTGTAATCGGACAGTTGGCTGTAATCGGACAGTTTCTTGATCCAATCATTTTACTACTTTCAGATAAAACTACCAATCAAAACATAGATTACAATCACTATAGCAACTCAACAACTTTTTCAAATTGGAGGAATTTGTAACTTTAGACATTGTCTTTACAGAATATATTTTTCCCAATGTAAATTTTCAGTTATACCACAAATGAAAAATTGCAATTAAAAGTTATTATTCAAATTGCACTTTTTTGTTTTTCGGAAAATGTAATGATTATAATTAATTGGTAACAGGACTTCCCGAGTTTCTTAATCACTCGTGTGATTACAAACCGAATTGGACTCTACCCAGTCCTATTACCATTCTTAGTTACTAGGGCCAAGGCTACGCCAGCCGGTACGAGGTATAAAAATGAGTAGCTAAGTTTTACTCCCGGACATTTACTTGTTTTTACGTGTACAGTCGTCCGACCGATCCAAAAATGTTTGATATTGGCAGTTAGAAGCAATTATTGCTGCCGCAGCGAGCGAGCCTGAATTTTAGGGAAATAAATTTGTTCTAAATTAAACTTAAAGAAAATAAAAGGGAATAACTGGTAATGACATTTTATAAACATTTGAATATTAATCAGAAAATAGGCTGAATATTTATTTCTGTATCCCCTTTTATAGGTTTATCATCTCTGCTTGAAGGCAGCATTTAATTACCTTTTAGGTATATTCTAGTATAATATAGAAACTATGGGCCATTTTCAAGATACAGTATTGCTCTAAAGTCTTGTTACGTAATGTCTTCATATTACGGTGAGATTTTTCTAATTTCCATGATTTTCACCATATTTTATCAATTTGCACCGTAGCGAATTTCCAATGAAAAATTTTGCAAAACTATTGTTCTTTAATGAGTGAAATTCACCGTAAATTCTGCATCATCATCATAAAAAAAAGCAAGTACATTAATAGCAGCGAAATTACAGAGAAAAGCCAATGAAGTGGAAATCAATTCATTGTGTGTGCTACACACGCAAACAATTCAGTCTTTTATATCAACAATATTCGCTAAGTTTGAAAATATTTAATATCATTTTTAGTAGAAACAATCTCTAGTAAAACAATAAAATATTAACCTCACCCGATTGGCCAAAACTTTATTTCAACTAAAAGATGAGAAAAGACCAACACTTTTGAAAAGTGGATGTCATTAAAACGTAGGCCATGCCTTGTCAATGGCCCACCCTGTAGCCCATCTCATGGCCTACCCTATGGCCTGGTGTAATTTTTTCCTTAGTTTATTTCTTTATCCTTTCAGTTTTTCTTGGATTAGATTAAGGATTGAACTAGTTGGTGTATAAATTTTTTTGAGAATAACGATTTTAAGAATTTAATTTGATCCTAGGAAGTTAGGCTTAATTTAAGCAATTATTCACAAGCAAAAACTCAAAATTTCAAAAATTAATAACTTTTGATTGAAAGAAGCTATTTGAACAAGGTTTACACTTATGTTTGAAATGAACAATAAATGGCCATTTTTCAACAAAAATTGAACTTACAGCAAAACTGTTTAGCCTATAGTCTATACAGACGAATCTTGAACTGTTATTTTGAAAACAATTTCCTCAGAAACATGATAAAAACTGCATTTCAAAAGCTATCTGCACAAAAGATACCATGAAAATTGCAACCTAAATAAAAATTTTCAAAACCCTTCGCTTGATCATAAAACTTTTGCAAATTCACCAATGCAAAATATAACTGCCGTTCTGCCAATAGGCGAATCTTTGTTACATCATTGCTTACAAGCTGCTTCATTAGCATACAACTTTAGGGAGGGAAAAAAGATAAATACAGTTTGAGTCTAATGCCCCATTCACACCAACTAACCCAAATTAGTTAAACATAATTTATGCCCCATTCACACCAGACTTTAACCATGATTAAATGTGTTTAATTAAAAAAAAGGTATCCATTCACACTGCTAGCTAGCTAAATGCTCTAATCTCCAGTTTCTGCAGTGCTAAGCAGATGAGAGTCTTTGACTCCCCCTGGATGGGACATTAATCTATCGCAGGTTAGCTCCCAGCAGACACTGGTACTCATTTACCTACCCCAGAAGGATGGAAAGCTGAGTTAGCTTAGGCAGGAAAGAAAGCTGCACAAATCAGTGCAAATCCTGGCAGAGCCAGGGATCGAACTGGGGACCTTGTGGTCGGAAAGCAGAGATCTTAACAACTGCACCACCCGTGCCCGCCCCACACTACACCCGTTTGTAACTAAACTGGATTTAAACCATGTTTAAGTAAAAGTTGGGTAGGTAGTTTTATCGTTGTTTAAAAATGGCGGCTGAACACGGAAGGGCATGTAGGAGAAAGACAAGACACTTTTACTTGAAATATTTGCCTAATAATACAATGTGATAAAGAGCATTGTAATTTTCTTGATTTATCTTTTTTATTCCTAAACAATTTAACTTGAACATGCGATAGGTATTTGCAGTTCTGTACTCTACCAAGATTCAAGTTCTTTCCAAAAAGTTTGTATTAACTTGCATTCCCAAAAAAGGTGTTGAAGACTTTTTGTCTCAAGGTCACAGAAAGTACATTTATCTGACAGACTTTTTCCTATTTTATGGAGAAAACTATTAGTAGTGATTCTGCTATGTATAAATTTGTACAGAAAATTTGTTAACTTCGTTTCAAAGGTTTGCCTTAACAGGTAGACTATAGACTTCTCTCCAACTGACTTCATTTGGGTTTTGAATATTGAGATCATTAAGCCACTTTTTTGACTGACTTAAAGTAGGCTGTGTTTGTTTCTTCTCAATGAAATTGGAATAAAGAACTTGATGAGTTTTTGGGCTTACTTGAATTTTTCAACAATACTTACACTTTTTGTCATTTGACTTTCAATTTTACAATCAAGATAATGAGCTTTTGTTGCTGAGGTGATTCCATAATAGTTTAAAAAGTTTATGTTAATATTGTATTTGCAAACAAAATCGTTATGACTAAAGAAAGCTATCAACGTTTGTATTGAGAAGGTCTAGAACATAATTAATTTCCCTCTGTGACCATGAATTATAAAACACTGGTTAATTACATATAATAATAAATAAGGTGCATTCCTATGTCAGAGATTTTGTTAACAGTGCTATACCAATAGCTTTTATTTATTCAGTGGTGGTGGAGCATCTTGAAACGTGACGGGGGCTTTCAACCCTAGTCAAATTTTCCAAAATGCCCTTTGCGTAGGTCATTTGCAAAGGGAAAACCTCTATGCAATTTCGTTAAGATTGAGTGTGTCCATTATTGGTTTATGGCAGTGCATTAGCATGCAGCTGTTCAGGCAATCCTGTCTCATCATGCTTCGTAAGTATGTCTTTAATCTTTGGAGAGCACAAAATGTGCGCTCTGAAGTTGCAGATACGATGTAACCGGCAATGTCAAGTACATTCTTCATAAGCTACTTTCACAATCATGCGCAGTGTGCAATTCCCACTCTTTTGGAAGGCCACAGGTCTTACAAATAATTTTTATCACTCTTTCCAGGATAAAAGTATTTTTTTCTTTTTTTTTATGATCTTTTTGTCATCGTGTGTATTGTTTATTTCCCATTGTTTTGTCAGGGTCACAAGATTTGTGAGTTTTTTAAGACTTGTTGCTTAGTCCTGGATATGACTTTAAACTGCAACCGGTGGTAAGGCTCCAGATCAGGAGATCTAGAGTTGTTGGGAATGTGGAGCTACCCTTTAATTACCATTGCTCCCAGGTCGACTCTCACCCAGAGTGGTAGCACCAGTTAGGGTCCCATCTATGGGTAAATAATGCCACCTGTTGCTTTGCAGGTGCTGTCTGTGTGTATTTTTAGTGAATTACGAATCTTAATAGATCATTCTACCTATCTAATATCTATAAATAAACCTTTATTGTCTAGTTAATAAAGTCTTCAAGAATAACAATGTAGTTTATGTTTCACTTGTTACTGTTTACAATAAATTTAAAACATCAGTTTCTGATGAAAATTGAGAATGAGGCAATCATTCTCTCTCATGTTATTCTTTTTTATGTAAACTGGCTTCTTACCAAGCTTCCTCAATGAAACCAACAACAAATCTTCGCACATCTGCCGATCTATCTTGTTGGAAAACAAGGATTTCCTGAGACAAAAAATTAAAAGACCCCAAACTAAGTTTCTATAATGAAAGAGATTAATCGACTAAATGCTGCAATTTAAATATATGCTGATCTTGAGATACAACTGCATTTTAACCTCAGTGCTGTAGGATTTACAAAATTAATAGATGGCACACCAAATCAAGCTATTCTAAGGTTAAGGTCCACTTACAGTAGAAACACCATTTCAGGGAGGAGACATATTTCACATGCTAGAAAACAATTTTTCATATAAATTCCAAATCCACTTTATAATTATAAAAGTTTATTCCATCAACAACATTAAAGAAAAGTCAAGCTTTCTGATGTCACACATGCACTATTAAATACTGAAGGAGAACTTTGTTTAATTTTATCTTGCTGAGTGTTTCAAAACATGGTGATTTTTTTTCTAACAAGGAATCATTTGTTGCACAACAAACAACACAGTCAAAGCCGAAAGAACTTTTTTGAGTTTAGCCAACACATTCCTGTCGTGATGGATTTCAAAAGAATGCGGCCCATTTTCTGAATGCAAAAGCAAACAAACAAAATTGAAGCTTCAATGCAACTGCATTCACAAACAAAATGTCAGTTGTGATTCAAAGTTTGCAAGTGAATCGTGAGTTACGAGCACTTGCAAAATAAAAGTTCTGCTTGATATATTGGCACATATTTGGCAAGTACTAGTGAGGCGTAAAGTTGTCACTTGCATTTGGCACACTTACGACTCGCCTGCATAGGCAAAGTTCATCAAGAGTAATACTGTAAAGAATACATAAAAGAACTATTTAATTACTAATAATTTTGATTACACATCAGAACTGGACTTTACTTAAATTTATTTTTAACTATGTATATATAAAACATTGCTTAAGTTGCAATACTATTCTTAGATAATTACAGTATTGGGATAATACAGGAGCCCATAAGAAATATATCTAAAGTAATAATATTATTTTACTTACATCAAGGAAATTATCAAGCAATGAAGGATCTTTATTTATAATAAACTCTTGCACCTAAAAAATTAAAATTAACAAAATGATGTCAATACTGTTTATTAACAAATTAAAATAATTTGTTTTCTTGAGCCATTAGTCAATATTTAAGGTGTTTACATATTCAAACTGTGCTAATTCAGGAGTTGAAATAACATTTATCTGTATAAAACAACTTCTATAATCTCAAACAACAAAGTACATTGATTTATTAATTGATTTATTTCAATACTGCAAGCTCTAAGTATATACTGTAACATGTTACTGTAGCTTGCTTCACTTTCAAACAATTTTTGTGGAATTATTTTTTTGATTAGTCTCAATTTTTTTTCTTCCAAAACTTACCTATAGTAGATTTTATAGCAATAAAACTTAAGGTAAAATTTGTATACCGTATTTATTCAATTAAACACTGTGGCATTTATTAAATTTTTCATGACTTGAGTATGGCATTTATTCGAGGGTGGCATTCATATGAGGGCGGCGCTTATTAAAAATCCAATTTATTTCTTCCAAACAATACAGTGTGGCCAATGAAAAATATAATTTTAAAAAACAGTTTTTGTGTTTGTCTGAATAGTCATTTATTCTATATCGTTCTCTACTTCAAAGTTTATGTTCATTCAATTTCAATTTCACTGTCTTCTTCATGATCCGAGTCGAAAATCTGTAATGTTGGATATGCTTCTTGACATCAAAACTGGTACATTCAAAAGGGTTTGTGTCTGGTTCACTCAGAATATCTAACTGTGATTGAAGCATTGATCTTCCATCACTACAGGGCTGTCTGTCCTTGAGGCTGTAGTGTATTTGGGCTCCCTGTCACTTGCAAGGATTTGTGGGTCACAGCACATGGAAAATGGT
This sequence comes from Zoanthus solanderi, assembly GCA_024336925.2. Lineage (NCBI taxonomy): Eukaryota > Metazoa > Cnidaria > Anthozoa > Zoantharia > Zoanthidae > Zoanthus > Zoanthus solanderi. The sequence goes on from JANCMA020656951.1 coordinate 7,719, forward strand.
TATGGCAGTAGGCCAGATTCAGTTCGTTAGTTAATGTTCAATCAGCCTATTAATCAGTGTTACAACTGGCAACGAGGATAACAAAAAATTTGTGTTGGAAGAATGAATCTGGATTTATGAAGTCTGAAGGATTTTGATTGCAAATCTGACCCGTCAAGTATCAGAACGAGACGGATAAAATGGAAAGAAGCAAAGGGAGTTGAGAAAGACAAACAGAAAAATGCTTTACTTCAACACTGCGCTGGTAGTGATGTTCAGGACATTTTTAGCACCCTTACAGATCCAGGTCCTGTAGGAGATGAGGATACAAAGTATAAAAAAGCGATATGAACATTAGACGCATATTTTAAGCCTCAAGTAAACACGCCATTTGAGCAGCACATATTTCAACAGGCAAAACAGGAAAAGGATGAGACAGTAGATCAATACATGACCCAATTTTGTCAACTTGCAAAGAATTGTGTCTTTGGAGAAACAAAAGATGAGCAGATACGAGATCAATTTATTGATAAATGTCGATCGCATAATTTAAGGAAAAAGTTATTGTAATCGAGCACGACATTGACCCTTAAAAGAGCACAGGAGATTGCGAAAGCTATGGAAACAGCTGAAAATCAAGCTAAATCGATTGAGAAGGATTTTAAGGATGCTGCTAAAAGTGTAAATTCCATAGCAACACAGAAGAAATTGTTAACCAGAAAACCGTCGAAATGTTATCGTTGTGGCAAAGAGAGGACATTTTGGAAAAGATCCTGTATGCAAAGCTTGCTTGGCTTTGTGCCATAAATGTAAGAAAGTAGGTCATTTTGCTGTTGTTTGCAACACAAAAGATGGTGGAAAAATTAAAAACTTAAGAAAGACTCAAAATATTCCAGAAAAAGAGTAGATGTTAATCAGGTTAGCAGTGACCAGGAATATGCCTTTAATATCAATACACTGGGACATAATGGCCCAACACTCAATGTTAATCTTGGAGGCATTGATTTATCGGATGTGTTAGTTAACTTGGGATCTACATGTAATGTTGTCGACCGTGAAGGGTGGGAGGAATTGAAAAGAAAAGGGATTAAGTGCAAATCCTGGAAATCTAACAGAAAACTCTTTTCTTATGTATCAGACAAACCGTCGTCGACACTTGGTGAGTTTCAAACTAAACTAACTTATAGAAATAATCTTTGTTCAACATGTTTTGTTGTGATCAAAGAAAAGACTAGAACTATACTTGGCTGACAAACATGTGAAGTGCTTGGAGTCTTGAAGATTGAAATTAACTCTATAAAGGGACACAATATTTTTGATAAATATAAAGAGAGCTTTTCAGGGGTGGGAAAATTAAAGAATTATCAAGCGAAACTCCATATTAATAAGGAAGTTATATTTGTTGCCCAGAAACCCCGCCCTAACCCATATACATGTTTTTGCTTAAATCAAATAAGTAAGTTCTATATTTTAGTTTGAATGCCTAGCCACTGAGTTAACCGTTAGGTTTTCGTGTCAGTGACTAGTCATTTAAAGTTACATTTTTTTTGTAGCACACTTTGATATAATCACAAATTGTCAAAAAAGAAAATCTAAAAAATTACATTAATTACGAAACATATACAATAATTACAAAATATATAAATTGAACCTAAGTTATTGAACTTAATGTAAAACTATACGGAATTAACATTGGTTTTGTAATAGGTATTGTTTGAGATTTTTTGGAAAAGTGTTCATGTTTTGTTTTTTAATTTGTATTGGTAATTCATGCCATAATTTAACTGCTTTTGCAGAAATCATTTGTTTACCAGTGTTTGTTCGGCTTCTAGTTTGGTATAGGTTACGCTGAGCTGCATATCTAGTATTATAGGAATGCACATCACTGGCATATGTAAAATAGCTAGCAAATATTTCTGGGAGGCATTTTGTATGCCATTGGTGAATAAATTTTAGGGTTTGCTGTCTAAAAGGACTAGACTTTGGCTAGGTGTTCATTATAGCTTCTATACCGTTCTGACGAGTCCCGAAAAGGACGAAATAGCTGCCTACGGTGGAAGTTCCTGGCTTGGTCCGAGCTCTGACTCATATTGCTTCACTGACAAATTAATTTCAACTTAGTTTTCCAGCCATTCATTTTATTTTACTTATGTTTCACACATTCAATGGCTGGTTGATCTTTTTAAATCCTACGTGATGCATACGTTACTAAAACCAGGAATGGGGAATGGAGGAATGAGGAGTGGAGAATGAACGTTTTTTGACGTCTTTAAAAAAGACTTCAACTTTTTAACGTCTCCTCTTTTTTTTTTTTTTTGAAAAGAAAAAAGTTAACGAAAACGCTTTTTTTTTAAAAAATGTTTTTTAGTTTTTTATAACATAGCTGGCAAATTCGTGCCCCCTTTTATTATGGCGTGAGCTTGCACCAAATCTGAACATATGCACGCGGCATGCAACTAAATGATGAGGTGAGCAAGTTTGTACGTACGCTTGCGGATTTGAGGATTTCTGACTTTCTAGAAAAATGGCTAAAAAATACAATGAAGAGTTTCTCAACTTTTCTTTAAGAAGCAAAACATACTTTTTAATGGTTTACGGGCTCGTTTCACATGATTGAGTTTCAGAATCAAGCATGCGCATTTTTCAGAAACTCTATTTAGGAAAATTATGCATTCAATCAGTTGTTTTCTGTGAGAAACGATTTAAAGTTACCGCAAATGTTTATTTCTCCATTAAAAACTACTACTACAGGACTCAATAAATTGCAGTGTGACTGGGGAAATTTAAATACAAAATGGTCGGCAATGTTATAAAAGAAATGGTCTATGTTTTAGCTGTGCATCTATCGAGTTATGGATGCACTTCAAAAGTTGGGAGAGCACTCCAGAAGCCAGAGAAACACTCCAGGTTTTGCCTCGTGCTTCTCATTGGCTCCTCTCATGCTCTCCATAACTCTATTGACGCACGCTAACCATGGACTATTTCTTAATCTAAAACGTTTATCGTTTTTTTTTTAATTTACCGTTTTTTTTAGCATGTAGCTTTTGACTTTGTTAGAACAATTTACGTAATTTTTTTCTAAAAAATTATTATCCAAGATGCTGGCTGAATTCAGAAACTAGTTATCAGACCTTGCACGGCCAAACACTGTGTGTGAAAGCCCTTGTAACGGTCTCCCCCTCCCTTCCTCAACAACAACTAATCCCTCTCTTCATCTCCGTCACCTCAAAGGTCATTGGCATCCCCCCCACCCCCATTCCCATTTCGAATCCACTCCCCTAACTTTCAAGTACTTCCAGTTCAATATAAATGGAATGGTACTGTTTTTCTTCGTTTTAGATTTTGCGAAATTTTCTTCATCCGTAGTACTACTGGCAATTTCTTTTTAAAATAGCAAAAATTAGTACTGTCTAAACCATTGCTGTTATTCTCATCATCGTCCTTAATGGGAATAGTTTCTTCATATGAAGCTGTTATAAAAATGGGAAAATTTTCTTAATGTGAAGCTGTTAGAAATATGTTTTTACTTTACCGATGGTAGGTAGGCCTCGGTGAGATATTGCCATAGTCACGGCTTAGTTCGTATAGTTTCAAATCCGTACAAGTAGAGCTTGTTCTTTACTTATTACGTCTGTTACTTTCACTGTTAACAGATTATGGCAAAAATTGATGGAATTGATGACAGGACTAACGAGCTTGTGGCCAAGTACAAGAAAGAAATGGCGCTGAGAAAACGATACCACAACGAGCTGGTTGAACTCAAAGGGAATATTCGCGTGTACTGTCGCGTTAGACCAGTTATTAAGGAAGATGGGGGAGGGAAGATGGCGGAGAATGTTGTCTCCTTTGACGAAGATGATGATACAGTCTTGTCAGTTTATAGCAAAGGATCTACTAAGCAGTTTGAAATGGAAAGAGTGTTTTGTCCCGAGTCCACACAGGAACAGGTAAACGAGTGTCTGTACGAAACAGATGTTGGTAGAAAAATTTAAGTTGTACACCGTTGAAACATAGAAACAGACACTGAGGTTTGGACGTTAGTCCTTCGCCGGAGTGAAGATGAGTGGTTATAAGAGTTTAGTGGTAATGAAACTCAGTATAACTTATGAATTTATCTGATACATGTTTGTTAATAGTGAAGCTTGATTTTTCTGGTTTTTAATCTGCGCAGGTGTTCACCGAGGTCAGAAACCTGATCATCTCGTGTATCGACGGTTACAACGTTTGTATATTTGCGTATGGACAAACAGGCAGCGGCAAAACGTTTACCATGGAGGTAGGAACCTTAAAGGGAATCTCGGCTGTCCAACAATATTAATCTCAAAGAAGAGTTTACGTCAACTTGTGTCTACATCAGCAGCTCAAATTTGATCGAGTTTCCCTTTGTCATTACATCATTGTATTTATTGTTTCATCTTAAAATATAATCACGTAGAAAGTTGGTTGGCCGCATCGTAGATATGCATTAATGTGACAGCGTGATGCTGTTAGTGAGTTCTGGTGCGTCATTCATTACTTGACTCTGTAACCGCGCAATGCTTTTCCAGTCAAGACCCAAAACATTGACCCATGCTCACCATAGAGTTCCAGTAGCTTAGTGGTTAGGGCATTCGACTAGAACAAGGAGGGTCGTGGGTTCAAATCCCATCTGGGGCTCGGATTTTTTCCGAGTTTCTCCTTGTCTTTACATCATTGGATTTATTGTTTCATCTTAAAATTTTCTTTTTATCTGTTTTATAAACAAACCAAAATGTGCAGATGAATCAAGGTTTTTAGCTAGGAACCGTGTATTGTAACAATAACATTGCCATGTTTTGTATTTAGGAAAGTTGCTGTTACTGTGGCAGAAATCACTTGATATGGCTTTGTTTCTGCAGATAGAGAATTTGGGATTGGGTCCTGGAAAAATATATTCTTTACCCTGGAGAAGTTATTGAAAACCCCAGGAATTTTTTATCAACAATCGGTGATCACCATGTGTTAATCTACTATAGACAGTATTTAAACTTATCCCTAAACCCCAACTTAATTCTAACCTCCAGCCGAAGGCGATATGAGGAGTTATCCTGAAACTGTTTCTTTGCCTATTAGTATTAATAAATATTAATTGATTAGAGATTATTTGAATCTTATAGGGTTCTTCCGAAGACCCGGGTATCAACCAACGTGCTCTTCAGCTGCTGTTTGAGGAGACAGGGGGCCGTGCATCTGATTGGGATTACTCCATCAGTGTCAGCGTTATGGAGATCTACAATGAGATGTTGCGTGACTTACTTGGGCACGATCCATCCTCGAAACTGGACATCAAACAGGGTAGGGAGGGGCTGTTTGTGCCCGGTCTGGTTGAGATTGATGTCCGCAATGTGGATGAAGTGAACGAGGTAAGAAAGGAAGGCTTTCCACCATCAATGAATCGAAAAATGTGGGAGGATAGTACAAGAGTTTGCATTCAGGAAATAAAACAGTGATAGGACTTACAAATGCTTATAAAGGCCGGGGTCAGTCAGTGAGGTGATTGAACTCAAAGTGAGGTGCAGTACTCATGATTTTCAGGGAAGAGTTTGGATTGTCAATGAAATCTTGGAAATTGGGAATTTGCTCAAAAAGTCAGGAAATTTTAAAAAAGAAATAATCTTTTGTGAAAATGTAACACTAGGTTTAGGGAAAGCCTATATTCACCAAACAAAACAAGGCAGAAAAAAAATATACTAGGTCACTGACAAGCCCAGGGATGTTCCTCATACCATTGGTCACCTGTCGCCATGCTGATTTACGTTACGTAGAATCTGTTTCTTCAGACGAAGTAGATATCAAGAATGAAGAGTTTGTATTTTGTTCTCTTTTGATCAACAGGTGTTTGCTCTTGGAAAACGAAACCGTGCCACTGCTACTACAGACATGAATGAACACTCCTCCAGGTCACATGCATTGTTGTGTGTCAAAGCAGTGGGTGTCAACCGAACAACAGGTGGTAGGACCACAGGTAAGTTTTAAAATTGCTATCAACTACTCCCCTTATTAAAGAAGGGAATTAGTTGGAGACGGGGAAAAGTATTAGAGAAGGAACTTATGGATAGGGGGATTTATAAGAGGAGGCTTAATAGATAGGAAGACTTACCAGAGGGAGCATATTGGAACGGGGAGGGGCATAGTACGATCCATATCAAGATCCTGCTCTTTGTCATTACCACCTATCATCCTCACAATCATCATTATCATCATCGTCATCCTAACAAAAACTTTTTGCTTTTCGTTACGGGAATAGGTGGCAAGAAACTAAGATTGATGCAGATATTAATAAAGCTAACAGCAAGTATATTTTATTGTGTCCAGGTAAACTTAATTTGGTTGATCTGGCTGGAAGTGAAAGGGTCTCAAAGAGTGGTTCAGAAGGTGCCCGGATGAAGGAAGCACAAAGTATCAACAAGTCCTTGTCCTCATTGGGTGACGTCATCCATTCCCTTAAAAACAAGAGTAGCCACATTCCGTATAGGAACTCCAAGCTAACCTATTTATTACAAGAGTCACTCGGTAAGTCATGCTGGAATGACCGCGGGTTTTTAGAAGAAATTGCAGCAGCATGGTGTCGCGGAGATACGAATTATATATTCAATTGATTCGAAAGATTTAGGATTAGTTTTCTTTATATCTCAGCCTAAAAATGCTCCTTCCACAAAGAACAGAAGTGTTTGTCTATGGATGTTTATTCTAGGTTACAATATTATATTTTAAGCTTAAGTGAATTCTAGTAATGGTGCTCGATAGCTGCCTGTGCCATCATATCTCATTTGGCGTTTCAATTTGTAGGAGGGGACTCTAAAACACTCATGGTTGTTCAAGTATCGCCAGTTGAGAAGAATGTCGGTGAAACCATGTGCAGTCTGAACTTTGCTCAACGAGTACGGACCGTTGAGCTGGGCCAGGCAACTAGAAAAACCGAAACAGCCGAAATGGCGCAACTGAAGGACCGTTTAAGGGATTACGAGGTTGGTTTATTCACTGTAGGATGTGTTGCCTAAACTCTTGGGGTTAGGCGTAGATTCAATATTAGGGCTAGAGTCAATGTTTAGTTTACTTTTAAAGATTAGGTTACTTGCCTTGTCTTTGCACGAGCTGTGATTCCTTTGTTCTTTTTGGGGAAATATAGTACATAACTCCCAAATCAACTGTCTGAAAAGCTGAATGCGGCTTTGATTTTCTTAAAGGGAACCTCTGCTGTTTAACAATATTAATCTCAAATAAGAGCTTTCCTCAACTTGTATCTACATCAGCAGCTCAAATTTGATAATTCTCTCTATATAATTCATACTAAGTGATTTGTTTTAATGACTGAATTTCTTGCTGGCCACCATCTTGAAATGTGTCGTATTCCGTTGCAGTGTCAGACCCCCACTCATTCATTGCTATTGTTTTTTTTTATCAAGCGTAGTGACTTGCACTTCAACCCCCACACGTAACATTACAAGATGGCGGCCTGCAGGAAATTTAATGATCAAAACAAATCACTTAGCATGAACTATATACAGAGAATTATCAAATTTGAGCTGCTTATGTAGACACAAGTTATGCTCAGACTCCATACAAATCTTTCTAAAATTGGCTTGATTCATAATGTTAGGAACCAAGACAATATAAAAAGGATTTGTATGGGGTCATCAGAACATATCCGTGGCAATATATCATCACTTATTGGTGACAAAATGCTAAATTTCTGTATGGAGGCATTTTTCATCTTGTTCTTTTTGAATATTACAACCAAATTAGTAATTTCACTTATTATTTCCTCTTGAGAAATGCTAATCAATTGACATGAGTTACTGCACAACAGAAGAGAAAGCATTTTTGTATTTGGATATTATGTGACGTAATGAAAGTGCGGCCCATTCTTGAAATGGTACCCTATTTACTCGATTTAGCGCTGGGGCCCTTATTTAATTTCCTATTTTTTTTGGTGCGGCGCTTATTTGAAACAGGAGCTTTTACGATGCAAATGAGGTGACAAGTTTTCTCCAGTAACGAGAAATTATTTTGTAAATTTACATTGAGTTCAGTAAAATAACAAATACAACATCAACAATTGGAGATTAAAATACCAAAATAGTCAATTTGTCTCAAAAATGACTTTAAAAATGTTGTTAAACACTGCAATAAATTCCCACGTAAAACTCGACACTGTGTTTGTTATGTTTTCTTTTATATTCCTCGGTTAAAATGGTCTACGCGTTTGAAATTGGCACCGCATCGGTCACTGGGGTGCGGTTATTAGAGAGCACCGGAACATTTCTTCACGACGGAGCTCTATTTTCCGTGAGTGGACTGGATCGAAAACGGCGTTTTTGGCGCAAATTTTTTACTTAAGCAGCGAGCGTATCACAACGACGACGTACGCAGGGTAAAAAAGCGCAAAAACTAAATTTGAAGAGCTTAGTCATACCTATACGGCAATAACCTGGAGCAAAAGTCAGTATTAAAGTAATTGTGAGTAATATATTTACTTACAAAGATTTATTGACGATTTGTTCGATGCTTGAAGCCATTCCTTTGATAAAAAAAACTTTGCAGTTCTGATAGACCAACACGGAGGCAAAATACAGCTTGTAGGCCTCCGTGACGATCACCACGACTGCATGACGTGTTCAGGTACGCGACATCTGCTGACAGTTTAGTTCCACTTGGCCTCCGTGACAACAAGAATGTCTGGTGCTTAAGCTCTCTAATTTTTGTTTAGTAGAGCACGTCTATTCCCCCACTTTTCCCCATCCTGGTGGGGGTTTCATATGACCTGCATTAGACAACTACGGGTACAGGAGATTAAAATTTTGGAACTCGACTGGAAAGCCTATTGTGAAAATCCATGTTCCTCGACCGTGTTAGTATTAGCTAAAATTCTGCGCGCCAACTAATTGAGTTAAGTGATGATTTTAACCAACGCGCGAAAAAACTCCGTGTGGCACATCCATCAACGCGCGAAAAAACTCCGTGTGGCACATCCATGCACGGCGAGATCGGCCTTTTTGTTGGAGCCAAGCTTTTTCATTTGTAGTAAAACCTCGACAATGTTCTAGAGCATAAATCGCGACAGAAAGCTTTTCCTCGATTTGCAAAAATGGTGTATATACCGGTTGTGGGGGTTTTGTATGTGTAAAATGTCCTTATCGCATTCTTAGGGTGATGGCGAAAAATTGAAAAAAGGTCGGCATAAAATTATAATATATAGATCTAAAGCTAAATCCTTTAACGAGCCAGGTGGCCCATGGAGCCGGCACTTATCTCCCGTTTTCTTAGTGTTAAACGGATAAGAGTCTGACTCCCCCTGGAAGGGATACCGTGTGTGACGGTTAACGTGAGAAACCCATGTGAATCTTTGTTAAAATGCTATTTTATCAAAATATTTTTTTAAATATTAACTTTAAAATGTTGAGTAATAAAAATATAAATTCAACAAATTTATTATGCGAACGACATTGCTGAACAATGTTTGGAAGTTTTATGGTATTCAGATTGTGTGTTACGGACTTTCTTACACTGACAGCGACATAATAGCTAACATCTCAACGTAGTTGACACAAAAATAAAGAAACATTTTTGACAACCCTAAGAAAATATACGTCCTACAACTAATCCATTATTATTATTATTTTTTTTTTTTTATTTTTTGTGGTCACAAGATACTCAAGAGTTATTTTTACATGTTTGCATCCGCTTAAATGCGGACTTTTGATATAACGGACGTAAAATGACCGGCGTTCCCCAGAGTGTCCTCAATGAGAGAGTTAGTTGTACTGATATCGTCATGGAAACTATATGAAAAAATCCTTCTTCCTAATATATTCTCTTTGGTATAAGCCCCTTCAAACTTTCAAATTTTACACGAATTCGTCTTTGTTAAGCTGTATGCTAATGACAAGATTCTAAATTAAAAACACCGTTCTTGCATAAATATTTTTCTGTTGGATTGCATTGCGATATTGTCTGCATCTCTAACGTATCTCACACAATAATGAAATGAATCTTATTGTTCTACGAAAACAAAGGCTGAAATTTTAACACATTCTGTTTGCCTGAAAATGTTCGACCAAATCTGATGCCATTAGCCTTCTGGTGCATGTACGGTACAATCATCTAATGACTTCAAAAAATGCTGCAATAAATGAGCAATTAGCGAAGTTGCAATTCGATGGATCCGGTAAGTGGTAGGATTACATTCATATATAGTCTATTTGTGTTCTATACTAACAAACAAACTTAAACATTTAGTATATTTAACAATTAGACCTCGAGGACGAATGGACTACGAGTCAAACTCGTAGTCCATAAGGCCGAGAGGTCTAATTCTTTTATTATAAACCTACTGATCGGCCAAAAAGGATGTACAAATTAAATTATCGATGCGATTCCCTGATATTATAGCAAAACGGAGCTCATTACTATTTTGATCCGCCATCTTTTCTCTACTAGTAGGCTATCACAAATTGACCTCTAGTAGAGTAGCCAATCAGAATGCAGGATGCGTAATAGACCGTTAGTAGGTTTATACTAAAAGTATATTGTGTTGGATAGATCCGAGTGCAGATTGTTGGCAGTTAAAGAAACTTTCTGTAGGAAATATTCTTGTGCTTTTTACAAATGAATTTTGTTTTATCTGTGCCTGTAGAAATCGTACATCAAGCTAGGGGTAAGCGACTTGATTTCATCAGTTTTAAAGGCTTTGATAAATTTAGATGTTTTCCCGCGTGTCCCCATTTTGAACCTGACGTTCACTGTGTTATTCTTTAACTAAAATTAACGCCCAGCCTTAGTCTTAGACACGAGCGAAATGAGATATAGATCAATTGATATTTTATCATAATTAAATGCCGTAACTGTACATGTCCAGTTCGTGTTTTGAAAATGAGGGAGTACAGGCGGTTGTCAAATAGGGAGACTACGCACTTAAGATAATTAGACTAAATCCAGTTTTTCCCTTTAGAGTGCAAACTGCATTAGAAGGTAGAACTCTGTTTCTTTGTCGACCACGCAAAAAGCATGGAGTGGAATGCGCACGCAATATGTGTAGCGGGAAAGAAGGTCACACAAAGTTTTAACCTTGGCAAAGCCGGGAATCGAACTAGCTTTTTGCGCCTTCAGTTAGAGCTACTATTAAAGAAATGTTTAATGCAGATCACGGCTTCAGTATTCCGAGGGATGTAAGCTCCCAAACCTACCGATTATAAATATTACTGTTCGAACCATCCCTTTAAAAACAAGTTATAAATATCAAAGTAAAACGTTTACATTTATAACAATATGCCATCAACTTTGTAAACATGACTACAATCTTACCCAACCCCCACTAACTAATTTTCAAAACATTTTCCAGTTCCCTCTCTGTTCTTATTCCAACCGCCGCCTGGTTAGCCTAGTTGGTAAGACGCTCGCCTGTCTACCGTGCGCGCGGGAGGCTCAGGTTCTATTCCCGGATGGACCAACACTCAGGGTCTTCAATCCCCCCC
>JANCMA020657060.1:0-19188 GCA_024336925.2 Zoanthus solanderi
AGAGCTAACGCTTCAACTTTAGGACGCGAAGTTTGCCATACATGTTACTGTGTATTGGTACACGACTAGCCTGTTCCCCTTCTAAAACCAACAAAATAACTCAATCACAAAAACTATTGTAAGTTATACACTTTGAACGGGATTCTCTGCTGTCCAACAATATTAATCTAAAATATTACTTTTCCCGACCTTGCATGGGTCCATATCAACATCTTGTATTTGATTTTTTTTTTCATTTTTTTTCATTTTGAATTTACTGCCATCTTGAATGTGAAGTGTCTTAATTCCAGTGCCAGTCTCTACTCATTATAAATTCCTTAGCAATGAAAGAGTGGAGGCCTGGTAATGGAACCAAAACACAATTTAAAACTATAGTACACAGGAAATTCAAACTTGAAATAAGAAATTGAAATTACATGGAATTATGAGCACTATACAAACCATAATCAGAATGTCTTGGGTGACATAGACCCAAGATAGAGTAAGGTATATCAGAGGCATTGTGAGGGGGAAGGGGTCATCAGGTATGAACACCCCCCTTTTGAATGTCAAGAAAAGGAAAGTCTTATTTCACTTTCAGAAAAAATCCTATAAGAATAATCTCATTTGAATTATTTTTATCCTTCAAACTTTTATTACTATATTTAACTGAGTAAGTGCCCTGTTCCCTTACAACTACAGTAAAATTTATCTGGGAAACATGTCCATGGACCTCCCTAAATTGTTTGGGCCTTTGGTGCTTGAAGACTCCCTGCTTTTCAATTGAACCCCTCTCAAAAAATCCTGTTGATGCCTATATATATATATATATGTATATTGTTGGACAGTGGAGGTTAATTCCCATAGAGTGGCATACAGTATAATGGTTTCAAAGAACAAATTAAAATAATGGTTATTCACTTTGGTGACAGTGTACAATAAAAATTATTAATTATAATTATTCATAATTATAACTTCTTTAATTACAAGAACAAGTCCTGTATAGATCCCATCAAAGCAATGTAAACATCTTTAATAATTCATATTATAAAACAATTTTTAATTATCAGAGTTCAAAAGCTATCGAAAACACACAATCATCCACATTAACAATGATGCCATCAGTTATATTCTACTTTCTTAGCCAATAGTACCATTTTACTTTTTTCAGCATTTTAATGAGATGCCTGGATGGTGTTAGAATTTGGAATAACTTATCAGTTCTAATGAAATTCGTCAAATGCCCAAAGCAAAATTTAAATGCTCCTTCAGAGACTCTCCAGGGCAAACGAATATAATTTATTGATCTGTTGGATTTGAATATGCCTTGATAACTGAGCTCATTGTATCTCCAAGATAATTTTATAATGAGTTCAGTTATCAAGTCTGTATTATTCTTCTAGCTTCTCACATGTAATCTGTCTAATTCCTCAATCCTGTGAATTTTTGTCTTTCCCACAAGTTATGTACTGGTCAATATATTCAATTATTTATACTTATTTCTGTAACTCGCCTCAAATAGCTGTAGCTAACTGTGAGCAGTGGTATGTCATTTCTTGTATGTTTTCACTTTTCTTAATAAACTTGACTTGACTTGTTTCAAGCAGCTTTTTAATGACAAGACCTGAGAAACTATTTACACACCTTGACCTGTCAATTGCACCAACTTCATTTGACAAGCCCAATCCATAAAAGCACAGTGCTCCAAGACCAAACACAGCTGCACCTCCAACCAGAGCTCTTCCTGTGGTTTCAGCTATAGGAACAATGAAATGAACATACTAATCTTTGGCCAAAAAAATATATATTATTTTGTTGTGCTGGTTATATTAATGAATGAATGAATATGTGCCTTATTGGCATGACTAGTTTACAAAGTACATTGCCAAAGCTTAACAATATTCATAAGTAATACCACTCTGAATAAGAACATTAACAATAGCAAATATATAATTTATATAGAAAATGATATAATAAAATAAAAGTAAAAATATCTATAGTTACAATAGTATTAATAACAATTCAGTATAATCAATATGGAATGTATTGTGTAGTAATTTAGAAGAAAAGTCTTTTTTTCTTCATACGGTAAAAACATGTTAACTTTTATTTTGTTTACATATTATGTACAGTTGGTGCAAACATTTTCATTTCAGAAAACTTATTACTTTAATTGACAGTCCTTGTGATCACTAATTTTACTTTAAGGTATTTATAACTCTGGACATGTCAGAACTAAACTTTCATGCACAGTGATTTAATTTGGGATAATTTACATATTGGGGCGTACTGGGTCCCGTTAGGTTCAGATTGGGTTAGGATTAGCTATATATGTAGAAAATAAGTCAGATTTTCCTGTATAAACTATCTGCATAATTAAGTACGCCCCAATACGGAAATTTTACCTTCAATTTTTAAAGTTTTGATTGTTTTTAGTATGACAGCTTTTTTCTAACTCTACAATTACTATCGAGACAAGTTGGACAAGAATAGATGACGCAGAAGTAATCTTGTTATGATTTCAGTTTCTCTGTGTGTATGAATTCAAATAATTATGTGTGGAACCTGGGAGGCTGGCAACATGCATGTTAAAAAACACTGTAACTGATTCGATGTCGGTATCCATCAAACTTATTTGTGGATCACTGGAAAAAGACCTTTACAGAAAATCATTAAGTACAGCCGCCATTGGTCTTGCGTACTTCCATGGATTTTCAGTAGGAAATACTCAAATAGCTAGGTTTTTATTCTAAACATTTTCCTGACAATTAAGAGTTTATTAAAAAAAGAATTGATTGTTTGAAAACTCTGTAAAAAAATATTGAAAGCTGAAACTCTGCATTAAATGGCTAAAACATTATCAAGATTATGTTTATATTAATTTCGGGTAACAACCTGTTACACCAACTGGCTTCCTTGATGCCTCCCAAGACCTCCATCCCGTCTGTGCCTCTGTCTGATAGGATCTTGACGTTCTCAAAGTCAGGCAATTTTTTTCAGGTGCTGCAAATCTGTGTACAACCGGTCTTCTGACATATCCAGATACTGTTGTAAAACTTCTAAGAACTGCAGGAGAGCAGCGGCCAATTATTCTTGCGGCGAACATTTTTTTTAACTCTCGTGGTTAAATCAATTATTGGATTTGATTTTTAAATTTATCCAACTCCTGTAGTTAAGCTTTTAAAAATAGGCTTTTAAAATAATGTTTGCAACAGTCGACAAATGATGATCCTGCAATTTTTCAAATTATTTGCCTCATTGCGCATTCTCCGTTTATCAACTCTGGTTCTTAAAATTGACTTACCTTCCCCTCCCTCAAATTAAATTTAAAATTAACAAAAAATTAGCAAAAGTTGTCTATAACCTTAAGGGAGGGGAAGGTGGGCAGTTACGTAAGTATTTATAGTATGTATAACTGGTCAGCGGCTTTCGATCAGCGTAATGCGCAAATGTCAAAATTTTGCATGCGTAAGGTTAGTGTCAGTATAGCAATGGCTGTCGTACAAAATAAACAAGGAACAAAGGAAGAAAGTCTGTGGCGATTTTACGATGTAGAAAGAAACGTTTGAGAAAAAAATACCGAATAGTAAATTCAAGGGTTATTTTTTGAAAATATGTCAATCCCGCCAAGGTGGTTGAACTGTCCTAGAAAAAGTGTCGTTATTGCAGGTTTGACGTTTATTTTGGAAAACTTTCGCTACCTGTTTGTTTTTTATTTCCTAAATATAAATACTTTCTTAGCCGAAAATTTCAAAAGTTTTTATATTCCAGTATATCTTGGTATCTCTAAGTTTTACTTCATTCCTGTTCATCTAAATACACTACTATAAAAGTTGTTTGTAGAATCGAGTTCAGGATACTTCTTTTGACATACAGGACATTATTGATAACATTTCTAAGGAGAAGTAGAAGTAGCAATAGAATTAGTCTTTAGTTTGTGCAATGACTTAGACCCCGATTCTCATTTTTACTCTCAGTCTTTTGATTGTGAATATTATACTGAAGGCAGTTTCAATAACTATTTATCTGATTCCCAGAGTTATCTGAATTTGAATAATTATGATAAAATACATTATCACTACTGCATCTTAATATCTGCAGTATTTCTAAAAAGTTTGAAGAATTTTGCAATTTTTTAGTTAATATTGCTGTTGATTTTTCTGCAGTTGCTTTAACTGAAACATGGTTAAATGATTTCAGTCATAGTTTTGATATTCCTGAATTTTATTCACAAACATAGAGCAGACAAAATTGGCAGAGGTGTCAGCCTTTATCTCTCCGAATACCTAAACTTTAAAATTCGTGCTGACTTTGTTCTCTCTGATTCATATGCTGAATCTTTGTTCGTCGAAATCAACAGACAAAAGAAAAAAACTTAGTGATTGGCGTTGTATACAGACTGCCAGGGCATAGCCTACACAATTTATTTCTGAAATGGATAAGTTAATAGGCCATTTCTGAATTACGCTCCACTGCTCACAAACAAATAAAACCTTCAAGTCGAGGCTAAGTGCTAACTTTTCATACATTTGCTGTACTTTTAGCACTTGGCCTTGACTTGGTGTTTCTGTTTGTCGGTAGTGAAGCGTAATTCGGAAATGGCCTATTACATGTAGCATTGTTAGAAGAGAAAATAAGGTTATTTATTTATTGGGTGACTGGAATCTGAACCTTATGAACCATTTTTACTACAGAATCATGGGAATTTTTAGAATTACTTTATTTGAGAATGTTTTTTCCTTTGATTACTTGACCAACTCGAATAACAGCACATAAAGCCTCGCTTATAGATAATATATTTACTAGCGAATCTTTTAAACAATCAATAATTAGTGGTCTTTTAATAAACGATATTTCTAATCATCTTCCTATCTTTTCTATTGCTACTGGTTATGAACAAGCTTTTGAGAAAACTAAGCATTTCGCCTTTCGTGAAAGAAATAAAGATCGATTGATTGATCGATTGATTGATTGAAATCATTATTGAGTACTTCAAAACTGCTCTAACTTCTAGGCATTCAAAATAATGCACAATGAATCAAATTAATATTCCTTTTTCAATATGCAGAACGGTTTCTTGCATTCAAGACCTTCCTTGGTCCTCGTTATGACGATCAAGTACCTGAGGCTAATCAGTATCATGTACCAATGCTGCTTACCTACCTTCAGAGTTTTCAGGTAATCATTGGAGCCTGGGGCTACCTTGTATTGACACTTCAATATCATGATAATGTCTTAAAGGCTGGTTTTTCATATGTCAGGAAAATCCTAAAAGATTGTATGTATTTTATCTTCAGCTTTGGTATCAAAAACCCTACAAGAGCCTGCTAAGCCCTATGTGTATGTGGCAACAAATCTTGGCAAAAACCCCTCCCCCAGGAGACAGTCAACCTACCTTTTCATACTAATTGTCTTAACAGTTCCAACAAATAAATGTTTTCATCTTCTTGCCACGGTCCTTGGTAATTTTGACTCATCTTCCATAACACCAAGTGAAGCAATTGGTCTCTTGTCTGTCACATCCTCTCATGAATCTAGGGGACAATAAAATAGTGAAGAAACCAAAATATGGTATAGTGTCCACAACACTACAACTGTCAGAAGTAACACATGCATGCCAACATACTCATATTCAGGTTCCTGACAGTGACACTAAGTTTCTGCATATCTTTGATTTTTTTCTCTTCCACTTCCAAAGAGGAACTTGCAACACCTGCAAAGACTAATAGAGAGAACATGATCACATACAAAACTAAACACCAAAAGCATCATCGATACTAGCATAAAAAGCATTTACGCCTTTCTTGTGGCTGCAGCCTTTTCAGCTCCAAACTTTTGTGCCCTTGCTACATTTTCATATGATCTGTCCACATTTGGACCTGATCAACTGAGAGTAGCATCTGCTGTGCTATTTCCAATCTGATATGCCTCGTTTCTGTCGGTCTTTTATAGCTTCTGTAGGGGGGGTGACTGAATTTACATTACTCACTTCATTGTGTGTACTTGGATGTGCTCTTCAGCATTCAAGTAGTGGCCAGTAGTACAAGGCACGATGCACATCTTCGGTCTCCCCAGGGCACAACAAATCTCTTGGGTGTATCAGTGGGGGTTTAATATTCCTTGCAAGATGCACAATGCCCCACCGCTGCAGGTAATGTTTTTTGCCCAAAATCAACTAATTCCCTGCTAACCCCTGGGGTCGACCACCAGGGAAGTTGATAAGTGCATTACTGCTTCCCGACTGTCCCAGATTTTGCTGACTAATAAGAACTCTAAATCATAGATATCCCGATCATCTGGGATGAACAGGGACAATTACATCTGTAGAATTGCGAGTGTTTCTATTTTTCCAACATCTCCCTGATTTATGTTATAGTCAGTGTTCATTCCCAACAAATGAAAACTCAAATTTGGGCTGTCTGGGATGTTGGTGAAGTTTTGCTCACTACCAGACCCTTAAATTACTGGACCTAGTCCCCCTGTCCAAATTAAACATCATGGTACGTACCTCTTGGAAACACAAGTGATAGCAGTTTGTTCAGGCAAAGGATAGTTTTTGAGATATTTTTCCATGATACATCATTCTTGTTTTTCATCAAATTGGATGCTTTATAAGTTACAGTACTAACAGTAATTGTCACATTTAATTAAAATTCAGTTTCATTTTGGATAAAGAAATAAAGTAGTTTACTTCACTGTTTTCCTTTTTTACTTTTTTTCTACCATGATAGGCCTTTTTTTAATCAATGATCAACTGCTTTCAAGCAAAGAGTAATGATGAAAGGTAGCAGGAAAGTGAAATGATTGAATGTGTACTCAAGATAAACTACATGATTATGCAAATTAATGATTATTTTATCCATCAGTGACTGTACTGTATTAGTGTGGAAGTGAAAAATTTTGTACATTTTTGGAAGTATTTGTTCATTTTCAAATTTACTACTTACACACAATGCCGCCTGCCATGAACAGTACCTCCATGTGGCAGTTGTGTGTGTAGCATGCACAATTCACTTGCAGATCTACTGGTGTGTAAAGTGCGAGTTCATCAGTTATGCAGTTATATATAATACACATGAGCCTTGATTAAGGTTGTCACCCTCACATAGATCTTTTTTTCTTTTAATCTCAAGCTTTTTCCTTTCTTTTCAACCCTTAAGCAACTTAAGTTGAGCCTTATTATTTTGTTAAACAGCAATTCTATTTTGTTATGACTCGTAGATTAAACTCGGGCTGATTATTGACTTGACCAATACATCCAGATTCTATGACAGAAAGGATGTTGAGGATGCTGGAATTAAATATGTCAAGCTTCACTGCCGAGGGTAAGCTATTCACACTTGAGGATTGAATTAATTGTATTTATATAAGTTAGGTTGATTTACAGTAATTAATGAAGTTTCTCCTAATCTTTTGTGTTATATTGTCTATTTCTCCAACTTAACTTGATGTCACACTCAACTTTGTCCAATTTCAATTTTTTTTTTACCAAAAATTAAGTGTTGAGGAAAAGTTGAAGAAATATGAATGAATGTTTAAATTTTCATGCTGAGAATACATCAACCTGACTGAGTGTGTACAAAATAGTTTTAAACTAAGTTAAAAGCAGTGAAACTCTATTGTAAAGCAATATTTGTTTGTGCTATAATATTTTAGCCACTCATAGAACTCCAAAACAAAGGCAAAGAAAACCTTTTCACTTTTAATGTTTCCCACATGGAATTTTTCTTAAGTTTAAAAAGAGAAATGTTTCAACTAGAAAGGCTTGAATGAGTGAACTGGAAAGAAATACATTGGCTTACTTATGAAGATATGGTCTATTCTTAGCCAAGTTTAGCCAATCAGATCAATGATTTAACAATATCGCAATTAGTACCTTTCTGCATTCCACTGCCGTTGACTTGCCTAGTTCTTCCTCGGATCGTTACTTAATATTTAAACATTTATCTCATCCTTAGGAAAAATCTTAAAATTTTGTAAGGTCAAAAACAAAACCAGAAGGAACAACGGACTCTGATTCGAACTTACTGTTTGTCACATGCCTGTCATCGGTTCCTAGCTCTTCTTCTAAGTTAAGATCATCCCTGTTCAAAGAGTCTACTTTGGGATCTGCGACGAATGGACATAGAAAAATTAAACAAGACAGTACCTCTGAAATGAGGGGCCTTTTGAAATGAAAGGGTCTTCTGATATGAAGGGCCTGAAATGAAGATTTAATGAGCCCTCTGAAATGAAGGGCCTTTGGTGTGAAGGGCCCAATGATATGAAAAGCCCTTTGATAAGAAGGGCTCTCTGATATAAAGGGGCCTCTGAAGTAGAGGGCCCACTGACTAGAAGGGCCCTGTGATAATCAAGTTTACCGTGAAGCAATGCTATACAGCTTGAAACTGTAAGGACAGTTTATCTCATGACAAATATGACTTAACTAGATCCATTAGGAAATCGCACGAGATTCCTACAGTTTGATTGGTTTCCATACAGCAGCATGATTTCAAGCTCTGACATTCGTTTTCAATTTGTTTTATCCAATCTTAGCTCAGGAAAAATAATGAACAACGTATTGTATTTTTTGACTCAGGCCTGGTGTAAATAATTTCAGAAAAAGGTATAATTCCGCGACTGAATAACTGATTTCAAAACAGGTAATATTAATTTGATAAGTGAAGCTGGTGCCAAGATTTTCTTAATACATAATATAAACTTGTTACTAAAACTCGTATGAAAAATCTAAAAATTGCACTGCATCAAGCTAAATTATTGTTATTTGTTTTGCTTACAATTAGACGCACAAGCTGACCACACAATGAACAAGAAATTTCAATAATACGTGAAGCAAAGCTGAACAACTTGAAGCAGCTTGTTTTTAAGGCGCAAAAAATTTCGACATGAAGTTGAAATAACTGAAGCAGTCGACAACTTAAGCAACTTGGAGCGAAAATTTCGAGGTGTGCCGGTGCGATGTGTGAAAAAGCCCGCCAAATCACTCGAGTGTATACTTTGATAAATGACAACTTTCGCTTGAGTCAAAGTTAAAAAAGGAGTCATTTTGACTCATATACTCAGTGGTTTGTGTTTATTGAAGACTTTTTCAGTTCACCGCACTCTACAGCATTGTACTAACAAAATATCATCACGTTGTGAAGATGTCGACAGATGAGATAAATCAAGATCACGTGATGAGTTTTTACCAATCGTGCCGCGGAGTTTGGGCAGTGGACGAAGGTTCCATATTAACTGTGTAATAATAGACTGTATTCACCTACCAGGGCAAGGATGAGTGTTGCATACCCCACTTTCAACACTCGGTCCAAGTCTGCTGCAGTCTTTTCCACTGTTGGCCGGTGCAGGATTCGAACATTTGCGCATGCGTCTTTGAACTCCTCTTCCACACGTCTTAGTACAAGCTGTCCATTGTGACCAATCGCTATAGTTACCATTTAGTCTTTTAGCTGGAGCAGCCTCGAATCTTACAAGAAAATAGAATATTTCAGTTGACGCTATTAAAGAAAATGTTGGTAAGTGTGCATGACATGAAACTCGAATTCGAAGTTGCCTGTTCTTTTGTGGTGGTAACGTAATCTAAAGCCGGCAGGTAAGATGACAATACATTTCGTTACTTACTTTGCTTGGTTGAGAGAACCTCTAATATCTGGGACGAGGTTGGCAGTGGAATGATATTATATATTTTAAAAAGCTCAGCGGTCTCAAATCGGTTCTTAAAATGTTTCTCCATACATAATGGCGAATATTGGATACAACTTATTTTTAAGACAGAATACTTACTCCCCGTTTCATAACACTGTTTAATTTGTCTATAAAGGATGTACACTAAAAAGACAGCATTTGGTTTTCCACTACAAATACACTAAAATAACTGCAAATTTTACTTTATAAAATCACGTTTAAGTTTATTGCCAACGTTATAGACTATATTTCCACTGACGAACCTGAACTTGGCTGAGCAACTTAAGAAATAGAACTTGTTTGTCAAAGTTTGTGAGAATTCTCGAGCAGGTGAAAACCCTCTACTGGGTCTCTGGTTTTCACTGATCTGCTCTCGAATTCTCCCATACGTTCGCCTCGGTTTTCACCAGGCTATGAAGGCACGGACAACATGTTTTATTTCTTTTATAAAGTTATTATTTTCAGTCTTAACAAAGAGACAGACGCTGTACGAAGCGCGTTCTGTAAATTCTCACAACTCAAAGACAGTCAACCACATTGCTGACGCCATTTTCGTACTTCATAGCACTATGAAAACACACTTGTTGACCAATCAAAACGCACGTACTTTCCAAATTATTTTATAATATATTTTAATTAATGAGTTTCATCATTGTACGAAATAAAAGCTATCAGTTTGCCCTTTCTCAGCCTTGTGAAGCTTATTAAAATTTGGGATATTTTTCAGCTGCATGCTCTGATAAAATATGAGATTGAAGCCTGGAAAGCTTTGGTATAACGCATAACTTCCATAAGAATTTTTCTTATTTTTGCATTCACTATTAATAACAAAGCTACTTTTATAGACGCCAAAAACTCATATTTCTGCGTGTAGCTAGAAATCCGAAACGCGGCGTTTAGTGCAACAGCAAGAGAGATTCTTACGCACACTACAGTTCTTATATAAAAGACTGAATCTTTATGTATAAGCCATTCATAAACTTCGTCTTTTAAACGTTCCCAGATTTGAAACACTAAGTTCTTTTATGAAAATCACAACAATTTTAATTGTTAAAACACACCTCAATAGTATATGTAAAAACTGTTAGCATAAAAAGAGAAATTTTTGCACTGATATAACAGTTTTAGCCACTGAATTTAAATAGAAATTAAAGTCACATTCGATTCGTAGAGGCATTAACCCTCTTAAATCTATAACAAAAATAGATAGCATTGGCGTCAGATAGCTTTTTTGGCAATGAAAACTACCAAGTCAACATAGAATAAAACAGACAGACTCAAGAACTATGATTTTACTGAGTGTGAAAAAGGTAACACCGAAAAAAAAGTCATTACTTGTAGAATGTCATTACTTTTATACGCAAGTCGTTTAATTGAGGCAATAAAAGAGTTCGATAAAACCCTTTTTACGTATAAATCCCTTGGTTAAAACTCTTGGTTAATGTAAAAACGTAAATATACGTATATATTGATAAAAATCTGCAAAAATTTTCGCTGACTCTCAGCCTCATCAGGCAAAATCCACCATTTTGGAACTATATCCATCTCAATCACATGAAATAGGACTCACGAAGTGACCTAACCAGCTTTTTTCAATATATAGGTATATTTACGTTTCTACATTAACCAAGAGTTTTAATCAAGGGATTTATACGTAAAAAGAGTTTTAGAGATAATTGCTTTTGTCAATGTCTGCTAAACGGATGGTCATTACTTTTGCTTATATATTATATGATAATTGATGAAATATTTTTAAAATCCGTTAATGGATTCTTCAGAAGAATAAAAATCAATGTTTTACCTGTAGACCTGTAAACTCCACGGTCCTCCTTTTCCGTCCGCTTCAAGGAAACAACATGTGCATAAAAAACTTTAGAAGCAATTGTCTAGCTGGGCTGGGTTGGTTAACCTAAGCTAACTCAGCGTTTGCCAAATATGAAAGGGTAGTTTCTAAACATGAAAAGATTTGGTGTGCTTTTAACTTAATATTTTTTAAAAAGGCGCAAACAGGTTAGTACCAAAATATTTAGCGTATATCATTTTATGCAGAAGTTAAGAAACAAGACCAAGGAATTAGAGTTTTATTCCTGGGCTACTTTACAAGTGGGCCTTTGACCATCGGGTATAAATTTTTTCATTGTTATTGCATGCACATGCTGCTGCTGCTGCTGCTACTACTACTGCTACTACTACTACTTCTACTACTACTACTACTACTACTACTACTACTATTACTACTACTACTATTACTACTACTACTACTATTACTACTATTATTACTACTACTACTACTACTACTACTACTACTACTACTACTACTGCTACTGTTTCTACGGAAACCAATTAACTAAAACAACACAAATATTTTTGAAAACTACAATAGTCAAGCTTTGTACCAAATGACTCAATCCCCCTGGTTAATTTGTTACAATAAATAGCTCGGTCATTTGAAGGTTATGCTAATGTTTGATTCATATTTATTTAATTATTTTATACATACGATTAGTACCAATGGGTTACTTTCAAGATCATGCGCAGTGTGTAATTTCTACTGTTTTGGTGGGCCAAAGGGAAAGGTCTTAAAAACCTCACGGCAAAAACAAACTTTTATCCTGAAAAGTGTGATATCTGTAAGAACCTGTGGCCCGCCAAAAAAATAGGTTTGCTATCAAATTTCACTTGAAAGATTTATTCAAAATCAAAGGCATCCTAAGGTAACCTCGGGTAGAATGATGGCTACTGAATTAACCTTAATTATTAATCCATTTGTAAAATTTGTAAGAAATGTTCGAAAACTGCAAAATTTTCACAGGATTCCCGATGAAACTGCTGAATGACTACTGCGTTGGTGATTGGCTGCAATTCAATGCCTTTTGTTTAAACTATTTTTACCCTACGTGATTGGCTACAATACAATGTCTTTTGTTAACACCATTTTGCCCCCCTACAACCATTCTAATACCTCACTTCCCTCGGTAAAAAGGTCCAGTATATTTACCCCTGTAAACTTGGATGATTAACCTTTAATTTCCAGAACTGATTAGTATGTAACTTCTCCACATAATATCAATTCACTGACCAGCAGACAGGTGATGAGAATAGATGAACTTATCAGACAGAAAATGTTATTTTGATTAAACCTAAATTCTCTTAACTTATATGTAAGGAGAATTACTAATCAGATCTCGGGAGTTAAAGGTTAAAATCATGACACGATAATCGATTGTACACAACATACTGTAAAGATCAAAGAATTCTTTCTTGTTTCAAGTACTTATCATGTAGATGCTGGTTTTAAACGTTTTTATTGAGTTTTTAAGGGGTGTTAAAAAAAATTCATCTTTTGATCCGTGTATAAGTTGAGTGCGATTTTAGAGGAAAAAGTTTTGGTGTTAAAAGGTCGACTTATACACGGCAAATTAAAGTATAGAATTATCTGACTGGTTAGAAACAACATTCGTAAACAAAATCTTGATCTTTGCAATGCAAAGTATTCTGTCAATGACTGCATGTACACACGAACAAGGGAATAATTGTTTTGATGTTCTAGTTACCTTCCAATTCTGTGTCAGCTTTAAAAACACCGTGTTTACATTTTGTTTCATATAAGCCGTTATCAATATTACTTTAAAAGAAGCACTGAACTGTCATTTTTAAAGGATTGCATTTTAAAAATTGTTGGTTCATTGAATTTTATAGAAAAGACCAAAATCGACAGTTGTCGGGGGAAATAACTTGACAGCGAAAAATCAAGCGATATAAATACATACGCGAAATATTCAGATGAATAAATATACCAACGCGAAGTCAACACTGCAGTACCGCTACTGTTTAATATCTTGAAGCTAACTAAAAAAGAGAGAGAAGTTTTAAAAATGAATTATGGATTAATAATATGAACACTAACTCACAAACAACGCCATCTTGGTAATTCTGGATTCACAAGAGAATGCTACGTGCTGTTCGTCATGGGCTGGCAGCGGGAAGCCATTGCACTGCCTGTCGACGATCACAAATACTCGTCTTTGATTGGATATGTAAAGTCTAAGATCAAGACGTCTGAGGAAGCAGGAGTCAGTTTTCGATCCAGGCTTGGGTATAAAAGCTTTGGAGATTTTAGAGTCAATCATTTGATAATTCAGTTTCAATCTTCGAAGGAAATGTTGTTAAGGAAAAAACGCTCAAAATAACCTGCTAGATTCATTTGTAATTATGTTTTCTATATTTCTTTCTCAAATTTTTGTTACAAACTTCGTATTTTTATCTTGCAAAATATTGAAGTCGACTTATACACGGAAACTCTAAAACTTGCACTTTTTTGGCTGCAAAATGGGCGGTCGACTTATACCCAGCAAAATACGGTACCACCTTATACCATATAATGAAAGGAAAGATTTTATTAATTTTCTGAACAAGAGACGTTTAGGTCAAGTTTTTGTAAAACCAACAGAGCAAGACTGCCAAGAGATAATGTTACTAACAAATGCGCTATTATCATTTTACTAACAATTTTTAAAATAGTATATGTAATCGAACCTTTTGGAGTTCAATATGGAATTAATAATTTAATTTCCACGACTGTGTTTTAACAAGAATCAAAATTGCACCAGCCCCTTAGGTCGAACGCAATTTGAGCTTTTTAAAACAGACAAGTGCAAATTAATTCCATATTGGACGAGTAAAAGTTCGATTACATGTTAATCATATGCTGAAAAAATTATTAAAAAATTGGCGGTGAAAAAACAAAACTTGACATTGACAACGTGACAATTCGTGCATGCACGGACAATTCATGCCTCAATCATTGTCGTAGAAACTTCTGCATTTTGAATGGCTTATTAGCTTGTGGCAATCCATCCGTGCACAGACAATTCATGCCTCCATCATTGTCATAGAAACTGCATTTTGATTGGCTTATTTGCTTTGAGATTGTAATTGCACGAAATTATAAATTTCTGCACGGAATTACACTTTTTTGCACAGAATTACAAAGTAATTGCACTGCTCTTGACCAATCAGAATCAAGTAATTTTTTCATGTATATGATTAGGATTGTAATAATTTTCATAGAGTGGCGCCAACTCGGGTAATCCGATCTGCGCATTTTTGTATTAAATATATAGAATATCAAAGTATTTGCTATTTGGTTAGTTAGTTAATTGATTGAAATAATACTTCAAGCTCACGTATAAATAGAGCATAACAGTGTTATTGAGAAAGTGTCATTTGATTTAAGCATAAACAAAAAAGTCTTAATTCCTAAAACCGAAGTTTTAAGCGAATAAAAAATTTGTTCTTTATGACGAGTAAGAGTCCGAATTGATTTTTAGCTGAAGTAAAAACTAATTCCTTTCGGAGCCCAGTGCGAGAGTTGGTTTCTGTAGTGTTAAGCGGATGAGAGTCTTTGACTTCCCCTGGATGGGACACTAATCCATCACAGGTTAGCTCCCAGAAGATGTTGGTACTCATTTACCGACCTCGCAAGGATGGAAAGCTGAGTTATCTTGGGCAGAAAAAAAGGTCACACAAATGTTCAAATTTCAGCAGAGCCGAGTTTTAATCTTTCTGACCTTCTTTTCTTAATATAACGCATATTAAAATTGTATAAAATTAATAGGTTATAGCAGAAGCTTAAAAGCTAATTTTCCTTTTCGAACAGAAAGTCCAAAAATAGTAAGCAATTTATCAAGAGTACAAAAATTATTCTCGTGAAGAAACATTCCAGTATGACCCTTTACATTGGCACACGGCAATGCAGGATTCCCGGGTGGCTGAATGTAGTTAAGCTGGTTTTTATTGTTTACGTATTGGCAGTTGGTCGGGTGGAACAAACCACGTTGTACATAACGTTTGAAATCCAGTGCGTCTGGTGGAGCTGAATTCTCAAAATAGCCATATCGGGCAACTACCACCGAACATCTAAACTGGCCTTTGTCAAAATCGGCTCTTCCGATGCCAAACTTTGTGTAGGGATTCCAGACAATTTTTGTGAATGGTCTTGCTTTTTCGTAATCACCAGCGTGTTCAAAGTTGTAGTGACAAACTGTAGAATACCTGGAAATATTTACAAAACATATTATATATTTCATATTGAAATATTGAAAAATTGAAATTTGTGTTCACTAATAGATATCTGAACAGACATAACTAGAATGCTGCTGAAAAAAATAACAAAACAATTACTGTTCATGAGCAGGATATCTAAATTTCGTGCGATTCTACAATTGGTTTTGGCTCCGTTGAACCATTTAGAATGCACGCAAGAACCATTAGCTTTTGACAATTTTAAAAACTATAAAATGAAAGTTAAAGCGAGTACGTTCATGTCTGTTGTAAACGAGACTCGTAACACACAAACAAGATGTAACAACACTTATATTTCGACATTATTACAAAGTTATCATGAGATATAAAATATATAATATATGCAAATGTGTTATCAATAGATAACAGACGCTCTCAGTCCAGAGTTTCAGAAAAGTTGCAAGTTCTTAATAGCTAAGGCTTCTAGAAAAACGCAGGCAATAGCGTTGATTTGCTTTGAACAGGTTTTTTCTCGCCGATTGTGTTTTGCAGTTTCTGTTAGATTAGAGTTAAAAAATGTTCTATATCAATTTATGCTTTATTTTTGTGCAATATTTTTGAGATTTCTATGCTACTCTACTGCGCCAATACAATTAAATTTTTATTTGTTTAGTTTCTTGCTTTATGCAAAGCAGTGAACTTAGATTGCGTATTAAAAGGGTTAGGCACTGTTTCAGTTTGTGTTCTCTTTACAAATAGACGCACTAGCTGGGCAAAAAAATTAACTCGAAATTGTAGATTCTTTGTATGGCCAGAGCGTGCGTCTATTTGTAAACAAAACATGTACACTCAAATCAGACTTTATTCCTTAAATATTACACTAATACATGTTATAGCGTAATAATTAGGTATAATTTGTTTTGTTTTTTAAATAATTATAAACTTTAATATTATGAAAACTTTTGTTTCATTATTTATTGTCTATATTAATTGCAAGATCTTTCGAAAGATGTTGAGTTAGTTTCGTACCAGTCATGAACAGCCTCGAAAGCTGAAATTCCTTTAGGACTCAACCTGCAGCCAATAGCTATGTTCTCTCCCTGATTTTTTCTGGTTCGGGAAAGAGAGTGGCGAACAAGACCAGATTCTATGATCTCCTTTGCATACAAGGCTGCCTGTTGACTCAGATTGTGATCCAAGCTGAGTTTAGGAGTCCTGTGTAACAGTCGATGTTGGTTGTGATATACTAAGGCCATACGTTCAAAATTTGTTATTTCTGCAAGGAAAGTCAGTGGACATCGCAATTACTTCATTAAGTAACATTGTACAGTTTGTATATACCCCGCCAAGGTTATTTTATAGCTATATTACAACCTTGTTCCATGTACACTTTTAAGCTGGTCATACACAAACAAATTATATCTTTACTCCAATATCAACTTTTTTCATTATTTTTTACCACTTTGCGACTATTCGTCACGAAACAAGACTAACGCAATAACTATTGCATCTGTTGCTGTCTTGGTAACACAACAAGCTTTGTTAAGGGTGTTTAAAGTGCTCCCTGGACAAAATAATTAGGTGAAAATAAAAACGTTTTGCAAAGCGAAATTATTTTTCTCAGGCATGTACTGTTTGTACGGATTTGCGCAACGAACCTCAAAGGCTTGTGCATTTTTTTCAGATTGTTTGTGCAGAAAATAAAAATGTGAAAAAATAAATTTTCTGCTACGATGGCCCAGAAGGCTCAAGTTCCATTATGCTCTTTTCTGTTCTTTACTTGTGATTTATTTCATTTCAGTTATTGCATTTATACAGTTCAATTACAAATTTACGATGGCCCAGAAGGCTCAAGTTCCATTATGTTCTTTTCTGTTCTTTACTTGTGATTTATTTCATTTCAGTTATTGCATTTATACAGTTCAATTACAAATTTTCGAAGTTCAATTATAACTTTCTCACAGTTCTCACTGCTGGGGCTTTATAGTAGCAACCATTTTGAATGTTGTGTGTATGTTGCAGTTTTTTTTAAAACTTTACTGTCACAATGCCTTTGCCATCATACACACCATGTATGCGAGATGATGACCAAACAGAAAGTGATCTCATATCGGACTATTTCAAGCAAGGATACAGGAATGCAGAGATTGTAGATTTCCTTAAGCTTCACTTAAAAAGGAGACTTGGAACACTAGGCCCCAAGAGGCAACAAAGAATGCTTGTACCGTATCTGATCAGGATCTGAGACGTGCTATAGAGCGTGAGCTTGCCAGTAGTGGCTGCTTTTTAGGATATTGCAAGATGTGGAGCAGACTAAGAAACAAAGGAATTACTGTCAAAAGGGAAAGAGGACCTGGACCCTGAAGGTGTAGAGGGTAGAAGGCAGAAAAGACTACGGCGTAGAGCATACCATACTTTGGGGCCAAATTTTATTTGGCACATTGATGGCCATGACAAGCTTAAGCCCTTTGGGTTCAGTGTGCATGGATGCACTGATGGATTTTCCCGTAGGTTAATTTGGTTAGAGGTTGGTTCTACCAATACGAATCCAGCAGTTGTTGCAAGATATTACCTTGAGGCTGTGAAGCAGGTGGGTGGGGTGCCAAAAAAAGTCAGATCAGATGATGGAACAGAAAACAGCATAGTTGAGGCACTGCATATATTCCTACGGTCTTCACACAACGATAACACTGATGATACTGGATAATTTGCTGCTGGCAGATCAACCTCAAACCAACGGATAGAAGCATACTGGCCTCAAATGTTAAAAGATGGCAGCATCTTCGAGATTATGGTTTCTTTAATGGAACTGCTGAGAAAGGAATTGTATGAGGTTGCACAGCTATGGAATCAACACATTATCTCATCGAGCAAATTTGGAAACAGCAGGGGACCCCGAGGAAGACCCGACTGTTTGTACTTCCTACCTCATTTGTACGATACCGCAGACTACAAGGTAGATGTTGATCCTAGAGACATAGAAGAGTTCATGGATCATTCCACTATGTGTGTCCCTGATTTTAGTACAGACTTTGAGGAATTAGCAGAGATAATAATGAGTGAACTGGGACTGCACAGACCAATAAACGTTAAGGAAGGTTTTGATTTGTATATTCAACTCATTGGTAAAATTGAAATGCTTAGTTAGTTTTTTTTGTGTGTTCCTTATTAGCCATAATACTTTAAAATAACCTGTAAAAACAACAACTACAGAAATGTTAGTTAACCAAAAGTGTTTGGAAAATGAGGAAGTTTTAAAAAAGTTTGAAATCGGTTGTATTCTTGCTCTTTTATATGCACTCGAATTTCTCATTTACAGGCACCGGGTTCTGGCATCTTAATGGACCGAAAAGTATAAGAATGGATATGAATCAGTCAAACATTTTCGACTCTACAGTTCTAGTGGAACGCTTCACACTAAAGTTAAAGTTGTAAATTTACCCAAAAAAATATGGTAAAATTCTTGTCCCCGGTTTACCTAATTTCGAATTTTAATTTTAC
>JANCMA020657158.1:0-19170 GCA_024336925.2 Zoanthus solanderi
CCGGGATCACTACCCTACTCTTTGCGACAAGTGTGTGGGTTCTTTTAAGTCCCTCGACAGAGAGATCGAGAGACTGGACCTACGGTTCAACGTCCTTATCCGAGAAGACGCGAAGGTCTAACCATTTGCAGATATTAGAGCAAAGGCAGTACCTTCTCAATTTTTTTTAAGACCCCGAGTGTTGGTGCGGCCGGGAATCGAACCCAAGCCTCCCGCAGGAGACTGGCACCTTACCAACTACGCTAACCAGTCAGCGGTCTACTATTCGGGTTTACCGAGTTGGTCGAAACCCCAAGAACAAATCACTTTTGGACAAAAATCAGGCCTCACAACGTCGCGATTGTTTTACAGCACTGTCATATCAAAATTATTTTAACAAATTTGGAAATGGAATTTTTTTTTGTCCATTCCATATTTCCAGGGCCTGCAAAATTTTCCCCCCAGTTCCAGGACTTAGGATTTTTAAGGACCGTGGCAAACAGTGGCGGTGTTATGTGAACCCGGTTGAATACAAGTAAAAACAGCGGTTCGAAAGGTGTTTTCAAAAACATAGTTTAGTGGGTCTTAATGCTGTTTGTCTCCGCTTTTGTTTTTTTCCTTTTTCGTTACGTCGGCTCAAACAAGTAGATAAAAAAGGCAAGAATTTAATGAAAATAAAGCACAAATAACGAATTTTAGTTCTAGCTAAATTCTTTACGAGCCGAGCCTAGTGGCCCATGGAAGCCGGCGCTTATCTCCGGTTTCTGTGGTGTTAAGCGGATGAGAGTCTGACTCGGCCTGGACGGGACACTAACCATCGCAGGATAACTCCCGGCAAACGCTGGTAATCATTTACCTACCCCGAAAGGATGCAAAACCAAGTTAGCTTAGGCAGAAAAGAAGGTCGCACAAATATTCGAATCTCGGCAAAGCCAGGGATCGAACTGGGGACCTTGTGGCTAGAAGGCAGAGATCTTACCAACCACACGCACCCAATTTAATTTTCTAAAATTAAAAAAAAAAAAACTAAACGCTCACCAGAAAAACGAAATCATTTTAATTTTAAAACTGAAAACATCAATTTATCAACAATAGTTTTACATTTTAAAAAATTGTCGCTAGTTTTCAAAAGCTTTCGTGGGGGCTTGATCTTAAAACGCACAAAAAAACAAGACACTAACTATTCCAAATTTTTTAAATTATTTATCAAACATTTAAAAATTGAACATTACATTTGTGGTATTTAAAGGAACTAATTTGCAACGAAACAGAAATAGTATTTATTCTCAGCCATTATCTATAAAGCAGACATCAATTTAAATATTTTACTTAATAAAAGTTTTTCGGCTGCAAGAAACAAATTAATGACTTTTTTTATGTATTTATAATTGTCAATTTCTTGTTTTGCTGCTCTGCCGGCTACGAAAAACCAGGAAAACCCTTTATTCTTTTTATTTATCATGGGAAAAACCTGGAAACGTAGGCCTAGTCCAGTGCAGAGGCAGCCAAGCACCTAGGCTCGTGCTGGCCGGTCAATTTTTGATTAACCAAAATAACGAGTCAATTGCTAAAAAATTGTGAAACTGTATGAATATTTTATATTTTATGTGAGAAACAACGAAGTGTAGAGTAAAAACTTGAGGAAACTTTAAACACTTCTTCAGGCCATCAACCATTCGTGAACACTTTAACCCTGAAATAAGAAAAATAGACTCTTTTAGTCCAGTTTCAGCATCTAAACAGAAGTAAGACACCTCAGTGTTCTAAACAATACTGAAGTAAAAAGAAACTTAGATATAATATTTATAATTTTAAAGACAAATCATTTACTTGCTGCAATCTTTTCAAATCAATTTGAAAAGTGTTATTTTTTCACCTCAACATTTTTCCTATGGGCTTTTCAGCATAATAAAACCACACGAGAAAAGCTGTAAATCCCGTGATGATCTTTTACAAAATAGCTTTAAAATTTTCACTTTTCTACTGGCACAGCAAACCAGTTATTTGACCAACCACAACACATACAAATTTGGTATTTATAAAGTAGTACATCGCTGCTGATCAAAACATATATTGCTATTGTTGGTTTTAAAATAGTTCAAATTAGTTTTAAATAGCCAGCTTTTTGAATAAGTACGTCCGTCCCAGTAGTGGGATTTTAGACAATACCAACTCTAACCGTGACAGTAAAATTTTATTACCAGTATATTTCTATGCAGTAATGTTAACATGTTAAACAAAAAGTATAATTACCTCTCATAACCCAAGCTAACATCTACGTATTTCAATGTTAATCTCCATCCTGAAATAGAAAGTTTAAGCCATTCTTTTTAAAAAAACTTGTATAATCACTAACAAAGCACCTACTAAAGCACATACTTTAAAAATTGCAGCATTAAGTTAAACACTGTAAATGAACACAAACAAACAATTTACAAAACTTTAAAACTTACAAAAACTGTCAACAAAAAGAATTTAACTAGAAATCAAAAATAGATAAGGCAAAACAAATTTAATTATTTTACACTTTGATAACACCTGGAATTATATTGTTTATAATTGTGGTAACTCGTACGAAATCAGATGTAGTATTGTATAAAAATTTGTAGTGATGTAAAATATATTCACTTTTTGAAAATAATTAATAACACGGACAATATAAAAATTATTCCTAAAACACTTAATCAATTTATGACAAAAACAACAAATGATAATTATTTAAAATATTGGGGTCAAAATAAAATCAAACTTATTCAAATGACAATAAATTGTAGTTTCTGCATATACCTCATGAAGAAAAGAACATTTATCACCCCAACTTTTGTCTTCCTCCCACTTTTTTTTGAACAGATGTCAATTAAAATATGGCAAATCTCAAATAGTTAACATTGTCAATTAAAAGGAAAAATTAAAGACTTCTGCACCAGTAGTCACTGCACAGTCTGACCTTCCACTAAGTTTTTATAATTATCAAACTTTTTTAATAGATTAATATTTAATTACAACATTACTGTATAAATTTTATTATTGCATACATGCACTTAGACTTTAATATGTTATTACTGGCAGCCGAGGCTATTAATCAGTGCTACAAGCTATAGATATGAACACTACAATCAAAGATCAAAGCCCTCTCCAGCATTGTAGTAGCTCCATAAAAAACAAGGATCTAAGACACAAAATATACAAAAGTTTAAAATAGAATACTGTTATATCAAAACAGAATTGTATATGATCTTTATGATTGTATTGTTCTTTATGTATATCTTGTAGTGGACTAATATCCTGGGCTGCCTGTGTAATTATTAAAATACCACATTATTTATTGTAATTTTATGCATGTTTTATTGAATTTTGTTGCAACATTAGATATCTATTTTTATCTAATGAATAAAGACATTTTAATATTAATACTTATACCTTATATAGAGTAACCAACTAACATACATCACCAAAATGCACTCTGCCTACAACATTCATAGAACTGAATGACTGACTCACAACAAACAGAAATTATTCAAAGGAAGACAAAAAAATTAATGGTTGAGAAACAAAGAAAGGAAGTTAACTCACCCTCCCAATGGGGCTTCCAGCTTCATGTGAAGTTGACAGCAATCTTCCCTCCACTTCACTTCTCCTTGAAACAAAACAACAACCCCTCCCAAAACCTACTAGTTTTACAAGCTAACTAAAACTGCTATCCTCTGAACCAATGACCATAAAACTAACTCGATTTAACATTGTTCGATTATTTGTTCTTACAGGTTAATCCTAATACTACCAGGCATATTGAGCTCTTAATTAATTTAAAACTTCTATGTTTACATCAACATTTTAAGCACATATTTAAAAGATAAATTTGTACATGCTCATTTTACAAATTACAGTATTTTATGCCAACCTAATTTTGATTAATATACTATTTGTATAACACTGCCTTCATTAAAAATCTACAAAACAGAAAAGTGAAAGAAACTTTACAAAATCCAGTTGTTCAAGTAAAAACTGCAAAAAATGGCCTTATCTTTCTGAGTGGATTGCCATCCAACATGTTCAAAGTTCTCTTTTCGATATTTCAATGCCTGCTAGCTGACTGGTTCAAAAAAAGAAAGTGAGATATATCCCTCCCCCCAAAATCATGAATAAAATACTTAACAATAAATTAAAAACTGTACTTGAACAACAAAGAACAAGTTTAGGAATCTTTCATTGTATTACACTTAAAAATCTCCATTTAGATGTCTACTGATGAAAGTAATTTGCTATGTATCATACTCTGCCAGCGGCTTAAACAAAAGATGAGGAACACCTCACACCCAAAAGGAATTACAAAATTTAGAAAAAACAGTTTCCTGGATGGTCAATATAGTTCTTTTTCAAAGTCTGCCAGCTGTTCAAATAAAAATAAGAAACAACCCTAACTCGTGCAAACAAACAGGTACAAATTGAACACATTAAACGAAAAAAAAAAAAATTAAATGCCTTCATTTTTACTGTCTTTAATAAGATTACAGATATACAGCTTTTCTTATGCATCATGGCCTGCCAGTCAAGATAAGGAATAAAAAACATCCCCAAAAATATAAGCACAGAAAATGAAAAGCAAACTTTACTTCCCTTCTAATCACTCTTCATTTGAGCTGCATCACAGATTGCAATCTACAGTTCTATTTTAATGTTTTAAATCTGTCAACCTATTGAAAAAAAAGACAAAAAACCCATCCCCCCACAAAAAGGAAAAACAACAAATTCAGAAAGCAAAATTTACTTGCATAAAATTAACACTTCAACCAAGCCGTCTCCTGGATTGCCCATCTGCAAACTTTTCACATATATTGCACCTTCGCCTGTCAGCTAATTGAACAAAAGATGAGAAACAACCCAACCCCCCAACAAAAATGGAAAAAAAACTCAGTAACCAGTTTACTTGCATTGTTCCAAACACTTCGTTTGAGCTGTCTTCTGGATGGCCAACCTAGTTCCTCTTCCTAAATGTAGGCTGCCTGTCACTTGATTGAGCAGAGGATGAGAAACAACCCAACCCCCCAAAAGAACAATCAAATTCAGAAAAGCAATAGTTACTTGCACGATGTTTAAGAACTTCGAATGAGCTGTCACCTGGATGACCGACATGTTCCTCTTTCTATATGTAGCCTGTCACTTCATTGAACAGAATATGAGAAACAACCCAACCCTCAAAAAAGAATGATAGCGACATTTAGTTGCATAATGTTCAAAACACTTCATGTGAGCTGTCTCCTGAATGGCCGACCTAGTTTCTTTTCTTTAATGTCACCTGTTAATTGAGTGAACAAAAGATGAGAAACAACCCAACCCCCCCCAAAAAGAATGATCGAATTCAGAAAAGCATTGTTTACTTGCATGTTAAAAAAACTTCATTTGAGCCGTCTCCTGGATGGCCGTACTACTTCCTCTTCCTAAATGTAGCCTGTCTTAATTGACCAGAATATAAGAAACAACCCAACCCCCCAAAAAGAATGATCATATTCAGAAAAGCAATCTTTACTTGAATGATGTTCAAGGACTTTGAATGAGCTGTTTCCTGGATGGCCCATCTGCAAAACTTGTCACATGCATTGCATCTTAGCCTGCCAGCTGATTGAACAAAAGATGAGAAACAACCCAACCCCCCAAAAAAAGAATGTCCAAATTCAAAAAAGCAATGGTTACTTGCATGTTCAAGGAATTCAAATGAGCTGTCTCCTGGATGGCTGAACTACTTTCTTTTCTTAAATGTAGCCTGTCACTTAATTGAACATAATATGAGAAACACCCCCCCCCCCCTTTCAAAAAAAAAATAGAATGATCAAATTCAAAAAAGCAATGTTTACTTGCACAATGATCAAAACACTCTGAGCTGTCTCCTGGATAGCAAACCTAGTTTCTTTTCTTTAATGTGACCTGTTACTTGAGTGAACAAAAAATGAGAAACAACCCTACCCCCCAAAAAGAATAATCAAATTCATAAAAGCAATGTTTACTTGCATTTTATTTTTGAAGCACTTTCTCTGTGTTTTCTACTGGACGGCTGACCCAGTTTTTCCCCCTTACTTGCAGTCTGCCATCTGATTAAATAAAAAGATGTGAAACAACATAACCCCCCCCCCTCCCCAATAAAAAAGGGCACAAAAAAAAGAACAACTCAGAAAAGCAAAATTATTTGTATCAGACTGCCTGTTACTTGATTGAGCAAAAGGTGAGAAACAACCTACCCCCCAAAAAAGACAAAGAAAGACATACATATGATCATAATACGCTAGGCTCCAAAACATAATAAACAATTTTTCTTGCAGTATGTCATAGCTAACAAGAATTTTCCATTCATCTTGTTTCTGGAATTCCTACCAAGTCTTAAAACTTTTCATACTCTTAAGTTTGAAACAAAACTTCTCACTACACTATCAATCATAACAGTAGCACATTCAGGGAGTGTTTCAATATAACTGGAAAACTTATACAAATATTAACACACTAAAAAAAACAGTAAACTGAAGTATCTAGTCACAGACTAGTATGTAAATGTTCCAACACTGCATAAAAAAAACAGTAAACTGAAGTATCTAGTCACAGACTAGTATGTAAATGTTCCAACACTGCATCAACATGTTTTAAGTGGTGATCAATTTTGTTATTTATACAAAATAAAACCTAATACAATAACAGTTGCCATGACTTAACATGATACAAGTTATTCTATGTTGCTTCTACAATTTGTCTACATACAAACACACTACATTCAGTGTATTTTAATAAATATAAATGAATAAGATATCAAATACTGGCCTTATACCAATCAGAAAGAAAGACGTGAATTCTTATGGAGAGCCAGATTAACAACCAAATCCAGGACAATATTTGTGGTGGAAACTGTACACATCAATTCTACATTATCCAGTGGAAAGAACGTTTGAAAATGACTGATATGTGACAAACAAGTTCTGGGTAAACAACAACAAACTGAAATCTGGTTGTAGGCAAACTGCAGTGCTCTGAATGAAAACCAAATGAACGTTGGCGATAGCTTTCTGCGCCTATTCGTGGTCTATCAATAAAACTCTGCAACACTTCTTTCTCCTTAAACCACGCATCAAACTTAGGTCTCTTTATATTGCTGGTAAGTAAATGATGTGGCTGTAATGCAGTCCAGGTTTGCCAATCTACAGCATAGAGGAATAACTTGCACAACAATTCTTCAAAACAAGACAAATTTACATCCTATTCAATATTTCCCAATGCAAGGTTATCAACAAACAAGAATTGTCAAAACAGGCTAGTTCTTCTTTTAAAATCATCAGAAGTCTAACAGATCGCTCTTCCAAAAGTCAAACAGGAAAAAAACTACAAGCATTCATATGGTATTTCATATTTAACAACCAAATAAAATATTATTAAAAGTTAACTTGCCTTAGATTACAATGAGCAAAATGTTTTATTTCCTAGATCACCAACATTGTCTAGGATGCTGCTGCTAACATGCACCATTTAATGAAAGAGGAGAAGCTGATGGGACAAACTACTGGTCAACGTTTGTCTTTAATATTTACTCGAGCACAGATGTCTGGCTGATGTGAAAAACATTGATATGGAGTTCCCGATCACAGCATCAAAAAACATCTTGGACGACAAACTGAAAAATACTGCAAAAACACAACAACTTTCCAAAATCTTCTTTTTCAAGAAAATGAATAATCAACCACAAGAAACTGAGACTCTGAATTCCTTTAACAAATCATACGAAATAAACTTCAGACAAAGATTAGCAGTGTACACATTGGACTGCCAAACTTAAAAATTCAGATCAACATGTAGAAAAAAAAATACACATCATTTATCACAGTGATCACTATTTCACACAAAGAACATTAAATTATACACTTATGATTCCTTAGAGAAAGTATGTGACAGCAGATTATGTTTTACTGAAGAACCTCAATGTTTCAAGAACAGCATTTTCTCTTTTGTATTTTAACCAGCTACGGTTCCACAACATAACTGAATAACCACATTATCTCAAGAAACTACTTTTTTAATACTTGTAATCTATTTACTTGGTGCAAGTAGTACAATTGCTTGGTCTTTATAAATGGCATCAGAAGTGCTGTAGTTTCAGAATTGTTTAGTTGCATCCTTTATGTTTACTTTTCAATACCAATGACCTTGCTTTTAACTTGAGCAGAAACTGGGCCTATGTTGTTAGCAACCGTACAAATGATGGTAAAGTACTTGAAGTTCCAAGGACTGCACATGAAAAAATCCCTGCTTGAAAAATAGAAACATTCTGCATACAAGAGCAATACTACAGATCTGAATAACAGAGAAATACCCTCTCTTAAGGTAATGGTATATATTATCATAGATAGTCTACAAACAACTTAAAGAACCATATGAATAACAACATACACGAAAAAAATACTCTGTAAATAGAAGCAATTCTTCCCTCTTCTGACACAACTTGCTAATCTCAATATTGTTTAATGAAAATGCAAACTCAGACTGAAGATTGTTAATTCAACATTATGCAATATCAAGAATGTTTGGAAAAAAAATGGTTTGAACAATGTATTAACTACCTTAAAAAATTGCCTCAATATCTGTATGCTGTAGAGTGATTAAATATCAAGGTAACCGCTACATACAGTTGATTTCAACATCCTGGCAACTCGAGCAGTCTAGGTGCAAAGCATCAATTTTAAGTTCTTCAAATTCTTGACAATTGCAATAGAATCCAAAGCAAAAAGTTTGGGGCAAACTGGAGGGAGGTTCAGTGACTGACATGTTTCCAAAACCAAGGACTCTCAGACTATCTTGCACTAAGAACTGTTAACACAAATGCGCATTGCTGTACTTGCTTGAAGATAAGCCTGAATAAAAAGACTGCAACACACTACCTACATACA
This sequence comes from Zoanthus solanderi, assembly GCA_024336925.2. Taxonomy (NCBI): domain Eukaryota; kingdom Metazoa; phylum Cnidaria; class Anthozoa; order Zoantharia; family Zoanthidae; genus Zoanthus; species Zoanthus solanderi. Next base: position 8,898 of record JANCMA020657158.1, read on the forward strand.
AACTTCTATCATGGATTCAAATAAGATATCAACTATATACAATATCAAGAATGTTTGAAAAAAAAAAGGTTTGAACAATGTAACTACCTCGAAAAATTGCCTCAATATCTGTATGCTGTAGAATGATTAAATATCAAGGTAACCACTACATACAGTTGATTTCAACATCCTGGCAACTTGAGTAGTCTGGGCACAAAGCATCAATTTTAAGTTCTTCAAATTCTTGACAATTGCAATAGAATCCAACACAGTAAGTTTAAGGCAAACTGGAGGGAGGTTCAGTGACTGACACGTTTCCAAAACCAAGGACTCTCAGACTATCTTGCACTAAGAACTGTTAATTCAAATGTGCATTGCTGTACTTGCTTGAAGATAAGCCTGGATAAAAAGACTGCAAAGCACTACCTACGTACAAAGTTCTATCATGGATTCAAATAAGATATCAACTAGATACAATATCAAGAATGTTTGGAAAAAAAATGGTTTGAACAATGTGTTAACTACCTCGAAAAATTTCCTCAATATCTGTGTGCTGTAGAATTAAATATCAAGGTAACCGCTACATACAATTGATTTCAACATCCTGGCAACTCAAGCAGTCTAGGCGCAAAGCATCATTTTTAAGTTCTTCAAATTCTTGACAATTGCAATAGAATCCAAAGCAATAAGTTTAAGGCAAGCTGGAGGGAGGTTCAGTGACTGACATGTTTCCAAAACCTAGGGCTCTCAGACTATCTTGCAATAAGAACTGTTAACGCAAATGTGCATTGCTGTACTTGCTTGAAAATATGCCTGGATAAAAAGACTGCAAAACACTACCTACGTACAAAGTTTTATCATGGATTCAAATAAGATATCAACTAGATACAAATAATTCAGGAAAAAAAGAAGACAATTAGCTTTTTTGTCAGTTTTTTACCACTTGGTATACTATAACTGCTTTTATATACAGTACCTTATCACATCATCACCATCATCATCATTATCATCATCATCATCATCATCTTCGTTTATTGTCCCTAGTTTCCCACTCCTGGGGTTGGAAGTGATATGATGATGTTAGTATGTTATAATGATCATTTTTCTTTGTCTGTTGCCAAGGTACACAGGGTGGAAAGAAGGTCCAAGTGGCTTTGGGTTTGAGTTAACGTTCCGTCTGAAAAAACAAGCTGGTGAAACATATCCTCCTATGTGGCCTGCGGAACTCATGCAGGCGTTGGGGAAATACGTCTTTCAGACTGGTGAGTAAAAGAGGCTGGGGTAAGTGGTAGGATAACATGGTAAATTGATTTGTGATGATTTTGGAGTTAGCAATCGTTTAACAGCAGGCCAGATTTCTTATAGGTTGTCTAATTCATTGTCATCTCTCATCATTCTTCCTCCTTGTGGCAAATCATCAATCACTTTATTATGAGGCTGATAACCTGTGCTACACTCTTACTCAGACTTTATCATCCCACTGGAATTGATAATGGCCAGTACTGTACCTAATTCTTTATTGATTTCAGTTGATATTTACTCATTGACAAGTCTTCATTGACTTAAGGATGGACTTGATCCATGGGGTCCTGATTGTGTTCATTCTGTATGTTTAAGTTTTCATGTTCATCATCATCATCATCATCATCATCATCATTATCATCACCATCATCATCTTTGTTTAATGTCCCTATAGTTTCCTATACTCCTGGTGTCAGATGTGATATAAGTCAATCCATTGTTGTCTATCCTCTGCCACCCGGTCTTCTTTGGCCTACCTACTGGCCTTCTACCTTCCTTCTCCAGCTGCATTATTCTTCTGTACATATGCTATTCTCATCCCTATGTTTTACATGATGTTTTCCTTAATCTATGTTCAAGGTTTTCCATCTCTTCATATAGTCAGGGCTTTCAGTAAGTTTTTGAGTAGCAGGCTGTGTTTGAAAAGTAGGTGTCTAAGCAAACGAGCGGTTGAAAGTTTTTAGGAAAAGTTGGATACACTGTCACTCCAAAACATTCAACTTATTGTCTGTAATAGGTGGCGGGATAAAGCAAAGTAGCTGGTGGTCCATCACCAGTAGCTGGCTTCTATTGAAACCTCTGATAGTAGTCCTGTCCTGCCATCTTGTACTTAATCTTGACATGTATCTCAAGATTCAATAAACACAGCTAGCTAGCTGTCCTTCTAGTCTTTCTGTTAGTGCCCAAGTTTTTGCAGCATATAGCATTGCAGGCCTCGCACATGCTTAGTAAACCTTCACTCTTTTGTCTAGTGGAATGCTACGATTTACTAGCGTTGTCCAATTCATTTTCACTTCCAAATTTTTTTGCATCAAAGTGGTTTATCTTTCTTTGAGGTTTTGCATTTGAGTTAGGATAAAGTTCTATCAGCATGATAACATATTAAATATTGTTTGCACAAAAGTAGATGATATTAATTATTACAAAAACTGTTGCTGGTGTTGATTTTGGGTTGGAAAGTAAACCAAAGTGCCTGCAAGGATAATCCTGTCCATCTGCAGAATGTGTAGGATTTGAATCCTGACCAGTGATTAGGTGTTATATAATTTTACTATTGGTTTTGTCACTTAGAGAATTCATTGTGCTCTGGGGATCATATATCATGGCGTCAACCTCTGGACTTTACTCAGTCAAGAAGAGATCAAGGATACAGTAAGAGTGGCTCTCATATCGAACACATGCTTATGTGCAACGATCCTCAGCTACCTCATCTAAGTACTGTATTGGGTAGTGTCCAGTTTGTTCAGGTAGAATTTAAAATTATAATCTTGAATGCTCTTCAAAAGTGTAAAAGTTAAAAATTCAGTTGAGGACTAGAGCTATTACTGTTAAAAAGTTTAAAAGTGACTATGAAGATTTTAAGTTTTAAAAGAACTTCCAGAGCTTTCGCCCATTTACAGCATCATCAGGGAATGGATAATAGATGCATATAGCTGAATTCTAAATTCTGACTTAAACATGATCGACGGTAACATAAAATTATATAAATAATAGATCTGAGTATCATTATTATTAAAATTTTATTAAAACAAATGGCATAATTATGATAAAGCCAAAGACATGAATGATCAGACAATAGTTCAGAATAGAAGTTCACTTAATTCAGTGGGCTCTGCACTTGGGATTATGGTGGGTTGGAGTTTGCAGATAAAGAAGGCTTCATGGAGATGTAAATTTATGGGGTCAGGTTCTTGAACAATAACACTACAATGAAAGTGTTTTTTTTAATTGTTGGGGTTTTCATGGCACATGATGAGATGCTTATAAATGGAAGAGTTATTGTTTTCAAAATGTTCTTTGATGCGATCATGTAGATGATTAATGGTGCTGCCAATTTAAAACCTATTATACTGTAATTAGAACAATTTAAGCTCTTGACTGCCTTGTTAATGAAATGCTGTTTATTCAAGATCTCAAACCAGCATTGAATGTACACTGTCTGAGTAAGTTTAAGTAATTAGCTTGGTATTCTTAACCCGTTTTAAAAACGCTTTTTTTATCATTATTATGTAACCTTGATAATGGCGCTAGATGCACCAAAACATCGGTTTTTATCCCTTATTTTTAAAATTAGCTCTTTAAAAGATTTAAATGAACATGTGATAAAATTAAAGGACTAAAATTTGATACTCTGATATCATACAGCTAGGCCCCTGAATATCTGTGAAAACTGAACATTTCAAAATTAAAAGTTCATGAAATTCATCCTTTTGTTGTTGCTCTTTGATGAAAAATTCTTCTGTGATTTTTTGAATTAAGGTTAAATAGTTTATCAAATATTAAACTACAGGCCAATCATTTACTTTGAAAGAAATGGAATAAATCAATGCAGCTTTTCTTTTATCATGGAAATATGACATGAACACCATGTTTTATTCATTTTAATCATCATTTCAAATCATTTTAAACAGTAGAATTTGTAAATTTGTTCTGAAATAGTTAGTCTTGAGGAGTCCTACAAAATCCCTGGAAAACTATGAAGTTCAAATTCTATTGAGGTACAAACCCAGTGTACAGAAACTGTCTTTGGCCACACAGTCTTCTAATTAACCAGATATCAAAAAACAATGTAACATAGTTTCTGTTCTCCCACTGACTAATTTAGAAGTATTTTGTGCAGATTGTTGGTGTGACTGCAGAAGAACTACAGGCTACCCAGCATTGGAATGGTCTTGCTGTGTTGGAGCTGATTCAAGAAATTCCACAGTATGGGTTCTTAACTTGTCATTGTTTAATTAAGCAATAGACCACACCTTTCTATGGCTTATATGTAGGCTGATAAGCCACATGGGATGTTGGGAGAACTCAAAAAGAATATGTAATTCACAAGCCACACTGACCAATCAGAGCATGTGTTGACTTTAATTGTTACTGTATTAAGACTTGCAATCTGACACCTTGTTACAGAGTTGTAAATTATATTTATAACAAAACCCTTGGTTTTGAAAGAAATTTTTTTCATTTAAGCTTGAAAGTGTAGTACATATATACAAACAAATGAAAAATTTACAAACAGCAACTATGATAATAGATTCATGTATAATTATTGGTTAAGTCAAGAAATTAAATCACCAGTTTAATTTAAGTAGCATTGTTGGACCAAGAATAGTTAACTGCTCCCAACAGATGTGTCTTTCATCATCGTCATCAATCCAGTTTTGATCCGGTTTTATCCCCATAAACAAGGGTGGCCGGATTTTCCCCACTCTGCTAGCAATCTCTCCCACTCCCACTCTCCATCTCGCTCTATTCTTTGCATCCTTCTTATTCAAACCAACACTCTTAATCTCCTTATCCACTTGCGATCTCCATGCCTTCCTTGGTCGTCCTCGCTTCCTCTTTCCCTTCACTTCAAATTCCAATGCCTTCCTCAAAAGATGGCCATCATCCCTCCTTAACACATGCCCGTACCATCTCACTCCATTCGCCTTTGTCATCTGAACCACTGTTTCCTTCAATCCCAACATCTCCATTAGGTCTTATGTCCTCCTTCTCTCCATCAGCTACAATTACTTAATTTATAATTTTTCTCAATTGTCTAAGAACAAAAAATTTATTTATTTATAATTACTGTAAGTTATCCTATTTTGTTTACCTGAGCTTGTGCCAGATGTCTAACACTACTGAGTAAAGGCAGTGCCTGTCGAACAGCAAATCGCCGTGTCAGAGAACGAGCAGCTTGCAATGCCATAATGTTGATAGATTCAGCAAAGTACACTCTCCCTGATTTCAACAACAAAAAAAAGTACTTAATTAATTGTGACAGAATTCATTTTTCACCTAGCAAGGGGGTTTTGAAATGAGGTACTAAGTAATTAAAGTACAACTGTAAATAACAATACCTTGTAAAATATGTTGCATAGGATAATACTAAACATTAGATAACCTAACATGTATAAGTTTCAAAATAATTTGTTAATTATAAACGCTTTAGGAAATTCTGCTTGACAATAATTACAGATAATTAATAAAAATTAATTACAACTGCTGGAAAAAACAGAGTATTCAAACTATTTTATAAAGATTGTGTTACAGGATAAATGTTAGTACAAGGAAATCTTTTAAAAACAAAACTGCCAACTCATTACAAACTAAGACAAATATTGAAATGCATGTTGCTGAGACACATACATTAACTCAGGTACCATAAAACACACATACTGATAGTTATAATCAACTACAGCAGGTAGTTTTTGTGGAACACCCACAGTTTTATTTAAAGTAGTAGGCAGATAGGATAAATACAAGATGACTGAATGAAAGTGTCCTTTCAACTGGGTATTTGGAAAATGAAAACCTGGAAAACAAAGACCGAAGATCCTGAAAATAAAGATCCAGAAAACAAAGATCTGGAAAACAAAGATCCAGAAAACAAAGATCCAGAAAACAAAGATCTGGAAAACAAAGATCCAGGAAACAAAGATCCAGAAAACAAAGATCTGGAAAACGAAGATCCGGAAAATGAAGACCTGGAGATGAAGATCCGAAAAACAATGATCTGGAAAATGAAGACCCTTCCATATTTGTGTCACTTACTAAAATAAACATTAGTGTCCCATATAATATTTACTGAGTACTAAATTTATAATAATTATAATTGAAGGAAAATTAAATTATACAGATTTCCAGCTTTTATCGACAAGATGGCGATATTTACTTGTAATCAAGGAGCTTATATGCTTTGCCAATGTGTGAAAACGCTTCAAATACTAGTTGTGTTTTTCTTAGAATCCTTCATTAAATTATTAAACTTACTGTTCCAAGGACTTCTGAATAATACTAAAACAAGATATTAAAGTTGTTAAATTTTCTTTTATGGTTTGAGTTTCAAGTTTCAGTTTTAATTTCATTATCAAATGCTTCACTATTCGCTTTTAAAAATAATCCTAATCAGGTTAATTTTCATAACTTTTTTTTTTAATCCTTCTTTATGTACAGCTTTTCTGCAATTTCTATTTTAATCTATTTGAACAAGGTCATTTGAATTTAAAGATTTAAATTTGTTTAAACTTGTGCTTCAAGTCTGTCAGGTCATGTATCGCACTCTGCAATGCAATTAACTCATAATCAGATTGCAATTAATTAAAAGGGTTATAGAGACTAAAGAACAGCTGAGTTTTATCTAAAAATATTCACTTGCTGGCCATACAATGAATGAATTCACGCATTAAAATTTCTTGTTCATTGTGTTGTAACCATGTGCGTATATCTGTAAACAAACCACTCATATCAGACCCTAACCTTAAATATACAAAAACTAACCAATGCTATTAACCCTTTCAGTCCCAGCTGTATTATTAAATTCTCCCAACTTGAACCCATACTTTTCATTGAATAAATTTGAGAGAATTTTACTTTTCATCCTCAGTAGTTAGCTTTATTTGATCAATTCTCAATTTCTCATTACCAAATGTTTTATTCTGTATGTGTAATTATGTAAGGAGAAGTTGGATGTTCATAGCCGACTGGGACTGAAAGAGTTAAAATCCAAGTTCAAGTTTTTTTTATAAAATGTTTCCATAACTTACTACTGCAAATTAAAGAAGTAATATGGCATCTGATTTAAATGCAATATATAGAACTATGCAAATTAAAGCAGATTTAGAAAAAGAACAAATCACACTTATATTTATACAATACAACTTATAGTTACTGTACATGTAAGCAACATATTATGGCACTGCTTGCATTGATTTAAATCATGTACGAGTTTTAAACATTTTTTGAAAAATCTGAGCTCAAAAAAAAACCCTTGAAATATGATTATCTTGACTATCTATTTTGTGAAGTGTGTGGTGATATTGTGTCTTATATCTAAACTGCTTCTGATTATTAGTTCAATATCTTAAGATCAAATGGACCAACCAGTTTCTGTGCTCAAAGCTAGGCACTTGCCATATAAAGAACAACAATTTTATCTTGAAAGTACTTTTATAATTAAAACAAAAGTTATGACGCAGAATAAATTCAAGGAAAACTAGCAACAATGACAACGCATACATATATTTTTGTGAGCTCGTGATTCAAATGGCAATTGTCTTCAGTTTTCTAACAGTTCTCTAGCAGTTCTCTAACTTAATCCAGTTTCGAACTTTACTAAAGCACAGATTGATGAAATGTTGATATATAGCCATAAAAAGTACTTTAAAAAGTCTGAGAGAGTATGCCGTAAAAACTATTTGGATAAAATAGATGTTCTTTTGCATGCATTTTAACTACTTTAATACAAGTAATAAATGTCAATTCAAAATTTAACGGAGCGGTTAAAATCAAACCGATAGAAAGTTCTGAAATTTAGAAGATTTGTCACCCATTGTTTCAATTTGCTTTGGATTACGTATTTTTCTGGAACAAAACAACACCATGTCTTGCCTACAATACACATATTAGTAAGTATTCTCTCTTTTACGGTGTAGAATTTACACTTTTATTACTAAATTGTTTCATAACTGACACACATCACCTAGAACGGAACGATTGGAGACACCGTGCGAATAACCTTCAAGGCTCATCGCGTCTAGTAATAGCAGTAGTAAATGACACACGTTTTTAGTGAAAATAACCTCAATGTTCACAGCTCAATGTCTATAGTGCAAATTAAAGTTAACGAACAAAATCTCAAACACTAACTTACCTTCTCCAACTTGTTAGCAGCCTCTTTGATTTCACACGAACTTCCGCCTTCCAAAGGACGCCGAGATGCTCGAAAGATTACACCGCCCACGACACCCCTATTTATAGTGTGGAAAATCACTTGCGGAACTACGGTGGTGGGCCCGAGGCCTCTTATCGGTCAAATAAATTTTTAGTCTGGGACCATGTCTGGGAAAATTTTCACATTCTCGTCCCCAGAGCCCAACGTTTTTCTTTTTCTTAGTGAGGATTCCTGGGCCCAATTGCTACTGTAGTGTGTTTAGACTTCAACATAAGGCTCAGATCTACTGAATAATTACCAAATGCGAAGCATATAAACAACAACTAGCGGCTCGGCCCAAGTCTATATACAAATATATATATGTATGTTGTTCAAAAGCATCAAAGAATAGTAAACAGTTAACAGAAAAATTGGTGCATATACCCTGAGCGGGAATCGAACCCACGTCTCCTAGTTTCTCCGAGCCGCTAGTTGTTTATATGCTTCGAATTTGGTAATTATTCAGTAGATCTGAGCCTTATGTCGAAGTCTAAACACACTACAGTAGCATTAGGCCGCATTTGTATTTCAGAAAAATTGGGCCTAGGAATCCTTACGTGTTAACCAGTTTAACTAATCAAACTGCTATGTTGCCAGCGTGGTGGTCCCTGATGGTGTAGTGGTTAACACTCCTGACTAGAAAACTAGGAGACGTGTGTTCGATTCCCACTCAGGGCATATACACCAATTTTTCTGTTAACTGTTTATTATCCATATCTATCATATGGTTTAAGGTTTATTCACGCATTTGCCCACCTGGGACTTGAAATTACCCGCTTTAATTCTTGTACAACACCACTGTAGATGCCATATCGTTTGATGAGGTTCCTTATACTTACAATTCCCGTTTCACCACGACTTGAAAGGTGAAAATGCGGGAGCTTGGAGATTAACTTTTGTGATAATGCAGTCAGTCAGTCCAATCCCTGTCAGTTTTGACAAAGGGGGGCTCTAACTTCGTGTCACTTCTGGCGGCGTCTTTCCGTCGTGGTAGAGTCCGTAGCGGGTATAAATAGACCACGTGAGAGAGGGTGCTGGCCTTAGACACGTGGAGCAAGCAGGCTGCCCTCTTCCGTGCTTGCGTCCTCCATAAGGCACTGTCACAAAGTGGACTACAAGAGACGCATATCGATGTAGCATCACCAAAATGGAGTGGTTCAGGGTGAGGGTGATATATAATGCACGAAAACAATTATTTACATTACAAAGTTGGTTTATGGACTCGAACTTTAATAAGAAAGCTGTAGATTCGGTGGTTATCCCTTTGTTAGAATAGTTTTTAATTTTTGACAATGTAATGTGGAACGTGGAAGGAGTGAAAATAACCACTTTTTCCCCCAAAAATTCTTGGGGTCCGAAGGGAAAGGGAGTGGCTATAGCTCCCTGCTTCTCCGAGTATGGATCTTATTTACTTGTGGGAGTCACAAAAACTCCCTTGGGTTAAAAGATTATCCAGTTTTAGTCAGGTAATCTGAGGGTTACTTGCCGGGGCTCAAAATCTAATTCAAATAATTTTTGTTCCACTTAGAGGGAATTCGAGTTAAAAGGATGTTGTGATTGGAACTAACAAAGCCACACAGTTGACTTGGCACTTAGAATATTTGAATAAAATATTTTTTATTACAAAGTGCGACAGTATACACGATGTGTTCTGCACAAAGTGTCTGAGGCATGAAGAGTTTGGTAAGAGTTTGCATGCGTTCTGCGGATTAGGAATAACAGTGATATTTCGCAGTTGCAACTTAGCGACCTTTTCATTTGTTGTTTATTATCTTGATTTCAAAAGGGGTCTCATCCTTTAGCCAATGACAAAATCACGCGTGCATTGAAAAGGAAATATAGTGTTCGTCCATGAGGTAAAACGTATTTATTACATACACACTTTTTTTTTATAAGAATCCAGTTTATAAGATCGAAAGAGTTTAAGAATTTAAGAATACTGAGGCTCGACCACTCGACCACTCTGGTTTCATTGCTTCGACATTTTGAAACTATTTTTTAAGAATTATTTAAGAATTATATAAGGCTCAAAATGTCAAAATTTTAAGAATCGCGAGGCTCGGGGAAAAAAGTATGATT
>JANCMA020657264.1:0-19137 GCA_024336925.2 Zoanthus solanderi
AAATGGAGGTTTGTAAATTCGAAATTAAGGTTTGCATGTTGGAAATGAGTATTTGCAAATTCGAATTGAAGTTTTGCAAACTCGAAATGAAGGTTTGCAAATTTGAAATGAACGTTTGCAAATTTGAAATGAAGATTTGCAACTTTGAAATGAAGGTTTGAATTTTGACACTAAAAATGCGCCATACAACAATACTGTACGAGAATGTCCAAAGAGAAATTTCAAACCGCTCTCAAAAATAAGAACAAACTAAGAATGAGCCTCGGCAAAATTTACTGGTTATTAAAAAAAAAACTGTAATGAAAAAGTTATTACCACTTGGAAATAAATCTGAGTGCTGCTGGCAACCAGTTGTTCGTTTGATAAACTCCTCGCAATCGATCGAGTCTTTCAGGGAATTGTCATTTAAGGGGGTCCAGCGTTTTTTTAAAGTAGGCTTGGAATGTTGTGGTAAGTGACTGCAACGGTGTATGTGGCATGATATTTTTTATATCATCAACATAACCTACAAAAACAATGTATTTAAACAGAATCAGTCCAAAAGTTAATACAAGTCCTTGCAATTCTTTTAAATAGTATTACCATACGTTGGTGGAACCGGAACTTAAATTAATTATTAAGCCAGCTGCCGAAATGCTCTATTTTAATTTTATAATAGTTTTGCGTTCAAACTAACAATTATTGCAAAATATCTTACATTTTCTCGATTCAGCTGCGATTTAAGCTTTCTCTTGCTCGTCCGGTGGTAGCTAAGCTTTTTGTGTAATAAAAGTACTCCAGCTTATATGGTCATGCAACCCTGACAGGACGGTATGGACTTGGTGGAGGTGCACAGTGCGTCTTCACTGAAAAAAATATTCGATTCTGTTGCAACATCTTCGTCCACTTCTGTTTCTGCTCCCTGAAAACTGCGGCAAACCTTGGTGTTTGGTAGGTAGAGTTAGTTTTCTCATTTATCAAAAGCTAAAAAACTCTATATGTGTCAAGTACAAATTTAGTTGCGAACTGAAATGTAAACAAAGTCAAAAAATAACAACTTTCATATATATCTGCGATGCCTAGATGTGAATGGTTTTGTATCGGGCTGCGATACAGCTACGTCAATTGTTGGAACAGTATCTCGCGTTAAAATATTTTTTATTCCTAGTGAAGAAGCGATCTGGTGGTTCGTTGTGAAGCACAAGTCCACGAAATGAAGCGAACAAAGAATCGAAGTGTTGGTGGGCTTCCATCCGGAACGATGTCTTTGAACAAAATCGATCCACTGCTTTCTTACTTTGGAATTTTTCGGGAATCTATGAATTGATATTCCGTCTGTATGCTGTGTATTTATACAACTTAAACCATTTGGCCCTCCAGCACAGCAAGATTGCCTTCTGCGAGGTTTTAACGATCTGGATGCCATATGTACTGAAGATGCACGCCGACTCAATAATCAACCAGTGCTAACAGAGACTAACACTAACTAAAACGGACTCACTTCTGCTTTTTTTATTATATATATTTTTTTTATTTCACAATTTTGACAGAAAATTACATGGACAAACTACACTGTATTACACAACTTACAGTTTCTCGATAAAGATTTGATCATGCATGCTTCTCGCCTTCACCGCTTTCTTATATTTCCGCTCTCAGAGTTTGTTTTGATCCTATATGTGACGTCAAAGGGGGCGTGAGCGAAATCCAAAGTTTTTGGGTCAAAGTAGCTCAGTTCAATGATAAAATTGAATATGTTCCTGTTGGCCAATCTTTTTAAAAGATATATTAAAATGATCAGAAAACATTCTTTTTTTATAATAAGCAAAAAAATCGGGTAGTAAAATTTCAATGCATAAGCACTTTAAGATCCCTGATCACCAGATCGCCGAAGTGCAAGTGCTTGACAAGGATTCGAGATTGTACGAGAGAGGCGTACGAGAGCCAACCCATATACATACCAACCGACCGGACTTTAATAGACTTTAGCAGGTTTCAATTGCTCCATATTTTCGACAACCTGCTGATGTCACGGTGTCTTAAAGCACGTGACTACTGAGGTGCGTGACTCCAAAGAGCCACTTCAGTGAAATCCTTATTGTGCTCATAGCAGCATTGAAGCTTACAGTTACATCTCTGTGATATTATTATAGCTCCTTTTTATAATGTGAATTCTGATAACGATGCTTCAATATTGTATACTCACTTTCAAACTTTTTTTTTTCATTCTTTTTATTCTTTTATATTCTTCTGTTTTTAATTTATTACCAGTCACTCTTCATTAACCTCATACTTTTAAGATATTTTAGCCGCCATCTATTCCATTTAACCAACACCCAATCTATTTTGTTTAGGGCGTTAATATTTAGTGTCGTGTCTTTACGACCGTTTTATGCCTCTTGGGAACATAAAACATTTTTGTCCACCAATTTTCTTTGTCCTTTTCGCACCTTTCGCCCCTTTTGTCTTTTATTTTTTCTCTCGCACATTTTATTAGTCTATTAATCATTTGCTATAACTACTGTTTTTTATTACTCAAATATTTCATCTCCACTACAACGAAGTACTAACGTCCAAAATGTCAGTGTTTTTTTCCTCGGTGTAAAACTAAACTTAAGAAACAACGACGCAGCTTTTAATCATCACTTAAGTTGCTTTGTATAAGCATGGCGGTTTTTGAGGCCCTCTAAATCATGTACTTTTTGTACTCTGTCTTGTTTTCTTGTGAAAAATTCTGGTTTGAATTAACTCTCCCAATGAGAAGCCCTTGAAAATACTGAGTTGCGTACTGGAAGTCCTTGAATTCTTGGCCCAAAAAGTGTACGAACAGTACATTGGCAGCAACGGTATATTCACATCACCCATATGGCTAAAAATCAATTTTTTTTACAGAGGAACTGGAGTCTAAAAATCACGTTAAAGGAGCGGAAATCACTCAGCTTAGGAGTACTCTAAAAAGTCTGGATCGAGAAAGGGATGAGTTAGAAAAACAGGTTGATGAGAAAACAGAAAGCGTCGTCAACCTGGAGGCGAACCGTATTGAAATGGTAGGGAACTTCTGATCAATGAAGTCAAATCGTAATGTACTTAAATATGTATAATAAAACTTCTGTGTTTACTCATGATACACATGTTGCTTACTAACTAATGAATGACTATTAAACGACTGCTTATTTGATGTGAAATGCATTACATTTTGCTTGTTACATATAGTTACCTTGCTATTTGAAATCTCACTTACTTCTGCAATGTATATCAAGGGTTTTCACCTGCTCGAGAATTTTCACAAACTTTACTGAGGCAAATAGTGCTTAATGGCTTTATTTTTCAGTAAAGGTATTTTGTGCGTGATTGAAGTTTTCAGTAGCATTGATTTTATTTCCTAGATAAGAATATTCTGTTGTATTAATTTGATTGTCATTCAGCGTGAAACAGAGGTTAGATGACTGTTTTTGCTGGATCTTAACCACTTTTTTAGACTTGTTGTGAATGAGGAGTTTATATCATTGTATAAATAGCAGTAATAGTGATATAGTAATAATAAAATAATAATAATAATAATGATGATGATAGTACTATTAATGGTAGTAGAGTATTAGTTATTGCTTGATTTATTTGTCTCGACATTTTGAATTCACTGAATACTTAGATTTTTAAGAGCGAAAAAATTCAAAGTTTTATACACTAGTCTGATAACCTTTATGGCAGATACTTTTCTAAGAATTAGATATTTCTTGTTTCTTGCTTAGTTTCTGTGGAAAACTAAAGCAAAATATAAATTATTGGTTTCTTTGGACATAACTGCTAAAATTTTAATCAAATCATGTTATATGCAAACCCAAACTTCCATCTGCCGTGTAACAGCATTATATGTATTAGCCGCAATATAAATAGCGGGATATTTCCAGTAATCTTAAATACCCGTGTTTGTTCCATGAAATTGTATAACAGATCACATATGACGTGGGTTGCTACCAATATTTCTCGCAGTTATCTTAAAACATACAGTTAAATGGGGATTCGGTGAGCTCAAAAGTCTGAATTTTTTGTTTTGTTGTATGCTTCGGTGCGAGTATTTTTCGTCATAGCTCAATAATTTGTTAGTTAGTTTTGATTATTTCTTTACTAATTGTAACAAGCGTGAATGCTTTAAAAGAGTTTCACTTTGAAAATGTGTTTCTATCAGCATAACCTAAACGAAATATAATTCAATAAATTCATTGTGTATACTATGAATTTTATTTCTTACAACTAATATTCTTTCGACAAAAAATATGTTCTGCTAAATAAGCTCAATATTAGCCTTCTCTTAAGATTTAGAAAGCTAACTGGTGGTAAACTAGTTTGAGCTGCGTCGGTGTAGTAATAAAAATGTAAATTTTACACCGTAAAAAAGAGAGAATATTTACTGACGTTTCGGACGTTAGTATAACTAAATTGTTGTTTTAAGATTTATTTGTTTGTTACTCTTTACTCAACAATTTAGCCTGTCGTTCGTTGTAATAGTGTGCAGCTTAACGCTCAGTTGAAATGTTGTCTGAAATTGGTGCTAACTTTGTTAATACATATTTAGATATGTGGATAATATAACATTTCTTAGCGTTGGTACTCTTTACCTGGTTAGGAAAAGGCAGAAAGCGAACTGAAGTTAAACATGGAGGAACTGGAGGCCAGATTAAGGTAAATATTGCTTTGCTTTTGTATTTTTAATAAAACATAATTTAACATGTTCTCCGTGCTTTCATAGCCTGGTGAAAACCGAGGCGAGCGTTTGGGAGAATCCGAGAGCAGATCAGTGAAAACCCGAGACGCAGTCAAGGGTTTCACCTGCACGAGAATTCTCTATGAAGGCACTGATAACATGTTTTTTTTCTTTTATAAAATTATTATTTTCGGAGAAGGGTTATATACGAAGCACGTATTTATATTTAAGTTTCTTTCATGAAACTATAACTTTTCACAACTTGGAGACAGAGGCAACCATGTTGCTCGCGTCATTTTCTTGCTTCATAGCCCTATGAAAACACACTTGTAGACCAATCAAAACGCACGTACTATCCAAATTATTTTGTAATATTTCATAAAATGTTCCTAAATATTTTGAGATCTTTTGTCAAACATAATTCCTGTATTTATCATGTCAGTTATCTTAACGGCATCAAAGTTGGCGTAGTTGGTAAGATTTTTGTCTTTCGACCTTGAAAGCGTTTGTATGACCTTCTTTTCCACCAAATCTGACTCAGCTTTCATTCCTATAAGCTTGGTAAAAAAATATATTCTGCTTCTGCGGGAAACTAAACTGCATTGGGTTAGTATTTTTTTCTCTACAGTCAAACAGGGGGGGGGGGTCTTGGCACGATTCACGATTTTCTCAAAATGAGACGAACGTTTCACGCATTTTAATTTTCGCTCTTCACGATTCACGAGAAATAAAATACTTTCCAGATACATAATCTGTTGTACGTAGGCACGCTACAACTACCAAAAAATACTCTGAATGATATTTGGCTCATTTTCATTTAGGTATCTTGAAAACGCCCCTCCATTCCTTGTAAAACTATGTAAATGCAACGACTATTTTTGACTATCTACGTGTAGTTTTTAAAACAACCTCTTGCTCTTGATTGGTTGATCTAGTGTGCAAATAACATGTAAAGAAAAAGACAGAAACGATTGTCTTATGGGCTTTACGGGCGCCAGAAATTGACGTAAAAACAACTTAAAACATGTCATCAAAAAAAATATTCAAAACGTGCAGGGTAACAACGCCCTATTCGCCACTGTTAAACTTTCGATGATGTGACTACCGTTATTTTCTGACTAACAAAAAAAACAGAATATCGAAAAGTCAATCAGTTTGTTACTTAATACAGCTAATTAGACATACCAAGCTCAGTAATACAATCTGGACGACACACGAACAGTCCTACTGCTGTGGATGGTGGTGGCATGCAGAAACGTTGTCTTCTCATCGTCGCTTTCCAAAGTAGCTGGCACGTCATTGTCTGAGTCCGTATCGTATTCCTCTTCTTGTTCCACCTCTTTCTCCCTGCATTCCTGATCAACTTCTTCTGAGTTGGCAGCTTCTGAATTTGTCTCTGGATTCGCTTCATCCCCTCCCTCAAACTCTTCTAAAGTGATTGGTATCCCTCATTTGGGGCATTAGAGGCAACGTACATGTTAAGTGGAAGAGTTCCAGCCTTGAACATGATGGTTTCCTGCCACACTGTCCTTTGTCTTACCGCCTTTCCATTATCTGTCACCCACTCAACCATTCTTCCCTTTTGCTGGTTACTTAGTTGAGTCGAGGGTCTTAAATGGCACATTCTGGGAAGAGCATTTAAAGGTGTTGCCTGACGAAGGACTGGATAGTAGGACCACTCGTGGGTATAATAATGGGCAGCCCAGTTTACCACTCGCTTTATACTCTCGTAAATGGTGTTGGATAGGTTCCGAGCATACTGCAACATGGTGGGAAACTGATCCTTAAAATGACCTGTTACGTGCAGATTTTCTGCCTGCACAGTTAGACAAGTGTGTAGGTTGATCTGAAAACCTTCTTTGATTTCTGCAATCAGGTCTCATAGATCTTGTAGACCTTGACTGATGAGCTGAACAGACAACAATGTTTGGGAGGAGATGGTTCCAATTGTGCCATTTGGCTTTGCTGGATCTGAAGGGCGTCCAACATGTTCTTTGTGCTCTCTTTAAAAAAAACTTCCACACTCTTTAACCGTTCAACTGCTTCACCAAGAGAAAGTTGAGGAACTGATTGGTGCTTCAGATGAACTGAGATGGCACTGTATAAGACAGCGAGATGTCGGGGGAACTGGACTATGCCCTTTATAGTGGTGATGAGTTTCACAGATCTGATCTGTGCGTCGGTGACAAAAATATTTTTGTTCTGCTCCGCACAGATTCCAAACGGCTGGGAAAAAGATGCACTTTCCACTTTCTCATTAGCATTGCCCTCCACGCCACTTCCGGCAACCATATGAATATTACCATCCACCACAGACTTTATTTTGCGACCTTTGATGCCAACCATTGCAATTCCTTTTCCGTAGGGAGCAATGGTGTGACTCTGACAACTCACACTGTTCCTAACAATCATTGTCATTGATTGATCAGACATGTTCACTTGCACAACACCACCCGGAGTTCCTTTATGGGAAATGTAGAGATTTGTTGTTGATACACATAAAGATTACTTTGTCACAGCCATTTGGGTAATTAGTAAACATGGTGATATTCCCTCTTACAGCAGCTCCGCCCATCTCTAGCGGTATAATCATTCGTACTGTTTTGTTGTTATCACAATAAGCTGCAATGATTTCGTCACTAGCTTTCGTGATGCAAGAGGGTGCGAATTCGTGACTGAGCACTAAAAGGCCGAGATCTACATTAACACTTTCATTTCTTATAAAGGAGTTGAATTAGCACCGTTATTGAAGTTAAATTTTAAAAGCTGATGTAACACCAATAAAGGTGTTACATTAATACCTGTGATTTTAGTGAAGGAGTTAAATTAGCACAGTAATTAGAGTTAAATTTTGAGAGTTAATTTAACACCCACTTATGGTGTTATATTTAACACCTCTTATTTTGGTAATGGAGTCAAACTGGCACTGTCACTGAGGGATAATTAGTGACTTGATATGGAGTGCTAAAGATAAACTGTTTTATTGAATTAAAACTTGATGGCTTAAAGTACAGCTGACTGACTTTCTTCATAATGGTGAAAACATTTACCTGACTGCTAATGAAATATAATAAAACAAAATATACAGAAGGCCTTTATCACATTATATGTTTTTCTTCACTTAGTTCTATTACGTACAGTGATAAACACTATGTAATAATGAATGAAGCGAATTCAACCAATCAGGGAATATAAAAAGAGGAGTCAAATGAATCGAAGCTTTCTCAACTGCACAAAGTAAATCTAAATTTAAAACAGTTTAACTGTCCTTGTTTCAAAGTTCTGTAGTTTGAGGGCATCGTTCTGTCCTTCAATAATTCTTTATACGCACGAATATCTAGCTTTTTTTTTTTTAAAAAAAGTGTATATATAAATAAAATTCTATAAAACTGCAATAATACTTCGCTGAAACTCTCAGCCTCTTCAGGCATATTCGGCCATCCTTGTTTCCATTTTAGACATATTCGGCCACCCTTGTCTCCATTTTAGGCATATTCGGCCATTTTTGTTTCCATTTTAGGCATATTCGGCCATCCTTGTTTCCATTTTAGGCATATTCGGCCATCCTTGTTTCCATTTTAGGCATATTCGGCCATCCTTGTTTCCATTTTAACATTTACTTTCAACTTGACCTTCTTAAAAATAAATTTACTCACTGTTGATAGAAACAACTCGTGACCTCAATTTGTTGCCCTCATTTTCTAATGTTGTAACAGTTACACCAGCTCCCTCTAACTTGATAAAATTATCAAAACAGGCTTTAATCTAAGTCTCTGAGTCTAAAAGAAACTTTGTGCTTTAACACTAAACACAAGACTTGATCGAGAATTCGAATTCAAAATTGAATAGCGCTTTTTGACTAACCTTCTTCTTCTGTTTAATTTTTCCTTTAAGAATGATTTTTCTTTTTAAATCATTTGGTGACGGCAACTCATTCTGTGTTCTTCCCTCACTTAAGTCATCAGTGACCAACATGTCGCCCAGTTCGCGTACAAAAATATCTGCCATAATTGCCTGGTATGACAGAAAGTGAAAATCATTTGTCAGCAGAAAAGCCCAAAGGAGTAAACATAAAAGAACAAAATGAATGTATGTAGGAAACTTGTGAGTTAAAAAATTCAAATTGTTTTGAGCTCCGAAATGCTTTGTGGTGAAGAAATCCACACGTGGTCTGAGAAAACATAGAATGAAAATTTTTCGTAATAATTTGGTCAAAACCAATAGCCGAGTTATAGATGAAGACCATATCTTGGAGACGGAAAAGTCATACACTGAGGAGAGGCGACAACAGTATTACCAAAATGGTTTTAGATTGTTACTCGAAGAAGGTGTCCGATGAAGTCTGAAGAGATGGAGAAGTCATTTGAAGGGGTTAAAAATGATACAACTGAAGTGTACAAAGCCATGAAACAAAACAACAATGAAGTCGCAGGTAAGGAAACTACGTTCCACTAAGAGGCTGTTTAGATGATACCGGAACGAGTTTCATTCCACATCGTCATACATTTCACTGCATCTGTTTACATGATCCCGAAACAATATTGATGTTGCTTCAGAATGAGTTCATTTCGGTTTTTAATCCAAGGATGAGTTTCCTTCTGGTGTCATAAAAAAAGCCCTAGCGAAAAACAAATAGACAAATATGCCCACCAGAACATGCTGCGCTTGTTTCCCATTAAGATGCTACAGAGACACGAGTTGGAATACCAGGCAAACAAGAAGATCTCAAACAGTTCAACGCTCAGCAGAGCTGAATTTAGAACCGAGGACCTTATGGCTGGAAGGCAAAGATTTTACTAAGTGCACCGGAACTCTTACTTAGGAAAAAATACTGCAAACATGTCTTTAACAAATACTACTCCTGTAGTATATTAACTGATCCTCTTTATGAAAATTACTACTAAATACCTGTTGTTGCTCACTGCAATGGTTTTCAAGTGACAAAATGACAGGATACTCGGACGTTTCAAATGCGTACTCCTAGGAGCGTTATAAACACAAACCACTGTCAGTTCGACATGCAGCTACGATGTCAAAAAAATTTATAAAAAAAAACCTTTTATTCAACAGGGACCGATTCCCCAAAACTCCGATTAACTTAATCCTGGTTTAACTTCATGTTTGTAAATCCCTGAGGATGATTGAAATATTCAATCGAAACGCTTGCATCCTCTTAGTGTTTTAACACTGATGTCTGTGTGTTTAATCATAGATATAGTCTATGTTCACACATGACTACATTTGTAACCACACACCCCTCCCAGTTGACTAAGTAGCTCAGCTGGTAGAGCGGCGGTCTAGTAACCCGAAGGTCGTGGGCTCAAATCCTACCTGAGTCAGTGATTTTTTTTTTTCACTGACTCAAAAACAAGGGTTGGTTTAACTTCATGTTTGTAAATCCCTGAGGATGATTGAAATATTCAATCGAAACGCTTGCATCCTCTTAATCCTAGATTAAGATAAAAATTCAAAGAGTAATTTTTTCATAAGTAAAGCTTCGTGATGCTTACAAAATACTGTTCAGTTTTACCAATAAAGAAACAAGTTAACTCAAAATTCCAGCCCAAAGCAAGATATAAAAGGTACGAAACAGGAACATGGATTAAAAACTTAACCCTGGATTAACACCAATCGAGTTTTGAGGAACCGGGCCTTGTTCAATAAAATGAGTGTTCCTTAAAATCAGTAAAAGCATAGGAAACAAAAATAAAAAATATAAACTCTAGAGAATAAACCTTTTCCTTCATTAGTTTGGCACAAGTCGAATATTAAACTTACTCTGATCACTTGCACAACATCTCTAAAGCGGATCTTTGAAGTTAACGTTAAACCATGAGTAATTATTGGTTCATCTGAAAACAAGACAACAAAAAAAGTATACATTACTATGTAAATTTGAAATTGCATATGAAAAAAATTGACTGGCAATCAAATAGAACTAACTTTATCAGATGCTATCCCTTGATAATATTCAATGAAAGTATTGCAAATAAAACTAACTTTACCACATGTTATCCCTTGGTAATATTCAATGAAAGTATTGCAAATAAAACTAACTTTACCACATGCTATCCCTTGATAATATTCAATGAAAGTATTGCAAATAGAACTAACTAACTAACTAACGTCCTCTGTCCCAATAACAGAAGGGATTCCGTGCGAGATTTGCAATCGACTCTGCGCCTCATCATTTGGACTTCGCAGTCATATGCGATCACACCGCTGACATTTTTTTTTTTTCCATTTATTTAACTTTTCTTGTACATGTGCATTGAAGCGCAATGTTTTGTCTTCCTCGTCTATCGAGAGACAACCTATATATATATATATACATATTCGAGAATTTGTGCAGATAAACGTTCTTACTTGCCTCAATCTTTCTATCACTTTTAAGCAGGGTTCCTGCAGCTCGGGAGCCAACTAATTTAAGACCTCTTTAATGTCGAAAGTAAAAAAATGTAAGACCAATTTTTCAATACAAAAAATCAGAAGAAAGCCTGAAAGAGTTGCTAATAAACATTTTCCATACTAAACAAGATCAAACCTTCCCAAAAATCTATAAATTTTATAACCGAATAACAGCAAGAGTTCTGATCAACAACACCATATTCAGAGTGGTGTGGTGTAGTCAATGCAATGGTGGTCAAAAACGTGAAAGACGCGAACGTCCTTTTAAAATTGTTCCCGTTATATATCAAGATTTGGCTGCAAGAAAAGCTCACTTTCATTCACATTACAAATATAATGCCTTTTAAGATCTCAAACGAAATTTTAGTAAATTTAAGACCATTTTAAGGCCTTAAATCTGCAAAAAACAAAATAAAGACTTTTAATGACCCGCGGGAGCGCTGTTAAGGATTTCCTTTTTTTATCAAGCACAAGAACTCTATATGACTTTAAATTGCATTGACTTTCATAACAAGAAGGTTCTTAACCAAGTGTGAAACCGACACGAGTAAGTGAAAGAGTTTTCACCTAAAGGGATCACTAATGGGTGGCACCATATTCTATATATTAAATAGTCATTTTTTCATCTCCTTTCAGTTTTAGTTTTTAAAAATGCTTTGTGTTTATGAAACTTTGAGATATTAGCTTCCCAGATACTCAAAAACCCGAGTTTAAAGATTGATGATTTTTTAACGACCGTATATAGCTGTACCTGGTCCGTCCCAGCAATCCAGCTCAAGGCAACGACAACCAAGCAGCAACGCCCTTGTGTAAGCTTCAAGGCTTGACTGGCCTTTGAGTTGATGTCCCATTAAGTAGGTATTGTGTGATGAGTTGATGTAATAATCCGTTAGTGGTAGGTCCATGTCCTGACAATAAACAGATTCAAGGCCACGTGAGGTTTTGCACATGGGTGCATGGCAGCGATAATGGAGATAATTAACAAATATTTTCCAAAGAGGAAGTAAATAGTGATGGATATATACCGAGCCTCGAAGCGTCGAGGTATACATCTGGCGCTTGGTACGACCCTAAGGGGGATAGCTGTTTTAGTATTTACCAAAATAATGGAATAAAAATGTACTTTTTTCCTATGAAACAATAAAATGTAAACTTTTTTCTACTTTTAGCACGCGCGCTTCCTGTCATTTTGACTTTCGTCTCGAAATCAACTAATAGTCCTGGATATCGCGAGTTACGGGAGCCAATCAGAGCTCGCAAAATGAATATCGGTTGCTTTGGTAAATACTAAAAGCAATTTATCTTACGTTTACGAAGATGTTTCTTTCCTTGAGGATCGACACCACCCTAAAAAAGGCCAGCTAGTAGCTGGATATGTTAAAACAACGCATGGTGAAGTCAGAAGCAGCAGATTACATCAAAATACAAACAGTTTTTATAAATGCAGCAAAGTCTTTTTTAGTTAATCCAGAGATAAAAAAAAATAATCAGCTTTGGAATAATCCAGCGCAGGAACGTAAATGTCAGAAACTTCAAGTTCCGTGAAAACTTATGCAACTAGCTTTTGCTTATTAACAACTTTCGTTTCAAAAATCATTTCAAAACACAAGTAAAAATCACAATTGTACATCTTACCTGATAAACTTTGGTGTGTTCCGGTTTGGTAATGGAGCTGTCCATGCTGCGAATGAAGCTATCCATATGCAAAAAAACAAAACATTCATTATTTAACAAATAAATAAGCCTAAGCCGTGTATTAGGCTGTGATAAAACACGACGGGCATTTCAGAACATGAAAGAAATGTTGAAAACATGAAACACAAGCGAGTGTTCTCAAAAGCCTGAAGTGGTTATCACAGTCTAATACACGACCTAGGCTTCTTCATTTGCTTTATAACAGATTCTACACGACGCCAGTAGTGCAAAACAATAAAGCACGCTTTTTATGTTTCATACTCTGATAAAGCATGGGTTTTTGACTAATCTGAACATACGTAGGCTCCTATCTACATTATTTATAAAGTTGACCTACAGTAGCACATTTAATTCCTTGCTTTAAAATAAGTAAAAAAAAAAAAGGATGAAGCTAAATTGGTAATTAACAAATCAAAGAACATACCTAAGGAAACCATGATATGAGAGAAGCTGCTTGCTCTGTCGATAAACTTCAAGATCATTTCCTGCACATTTCCTCTTGTACATTCTATGCCACTTGTCATGGAAGCTGATCAACTTTGCACACGCTGACATGCTCAGTGGTTCCTGTAAGCATTAAGGCCAAAATGAAACAAAATTCAACTCAGTTTTTTTTTTCAACATTTGAGTGAATCTTGAAGACCATCAATATGTCATATATCTATTTATTCAAAGGGATTGTTTATTTAAAGTACTTTAAAAAGAACTTTGCTTCCAAGATCCCGCCATTTCTAATTTCAATTTAATTAAATTCATGTCCAAAGTAAAACAGTATTGTCAAATATCTACCATCTACAAAATACAAAAAGGTCAATGTTAGCTTAAATTAAGACTCAAGGTTGAAATTTTTATGATTATCGCGGTAAGTAGTCTAAACTGAAACCTGGGAATATTTAAAATACTCACTAAATAAAATTCATTTCAATATTGATCAGTTTCATATCAAAGAAAGTAAAAAAAAGGAAAAATTTAACTAACGAAAATCAACTTAGCCTGTAGTTTGGTATTTTAAAAACTGCATCATCTAAGTTCCAGTTATTCCACGATAGCTAGTTAAAACCAAAACTGGTAAGAGGCAAATGAGTTGGTATTAACAAGGAATGGTGGATTTCGCTCGGGGATCACCCAAAACAAATACAGACAGGGGCCAGAGTGGGACGTTTGCATACAAATCCAGCCCCCTGACCACTGCGCTACACTGTCTCCTGTAAAAAAACAATGGAATGAGCTTTTTATTTTGGTTTAAAAAGAAGTTTATTTCTTAACCCTGTTAATGAAATATTTTGATGGAGTTGAGGAACATTCTATGAATTTATTAAATAAGGCTATCCATTTCTATAGAATAAACAGTCCTTTAGGCTTGGGTCTCCCTTGAGTTATAGTATACATCTAGTGTCTTAGCATCATTAGCGCATTCTATTACATTTTATCTACTACGTCGATGTGAAGTCGTAATAGATTTGTATAAATAAAATGTTTTTGAACAAACCTTTTGTTCCTTCGCTAAAAACTCAGCAAACTCTGCAAGTGTCATGCCCACATCTGGCGAGGTCTTTGCATATCTCTTATAAGTATCATGAACCTATTGGATCAATAGAAAAAAAAATCCACGAACGTATTTAAATATGAACAATAGAAGCGTAATTCCTGTGGAATGGATAGATATCTCTCTTAGAACAATTGCAAGTGAATGGGGAAAAACTGCCATTAAGGTACTGCATAAGTCGAAAAATTAAAGAAAGAAATATAATTCCTTAAATTGCATACATTAGAGCGACGATCATTCTTAAAGTCATTGTTTACACCATATGTAGACAGAGTGCAATGCTTGTTGGATGTGGCTATAAAGATAAGCGTCAGGTATAGATAGCACAAATGTACTAGTAGCTAGCTTGAAGCCACGATAATGGGCACTATGGCCACGTTAGTAGCGGGTTTTACCCCTTAAAACTACCATGAAAAATAGTGAGCCTGAATGCTAGCAGCCATGGACAGCTGCTTTGTGTAGTAGAATGCTAGGGCTTACCCCTAAACGGGCTAACTGCCTACACAAGATCTTATTAGCAGCTATTTTGAGATTTCTAGGCCTCATCAGCATGGCATAGCTAGCAAACAGGCTCAGGTTCCCGAAAAGAACATAAGATGTAGTCAAAGCGCAATGCTTGTGAGATGTGGCTCTATAGATCAAAGTCAAGTACAGATAGCACAAAAGTGCTAGTAACTAACTTGAAGCCACGATAATGGGCATATGGGCACTTTGGCTACGCTAGCAGTGGGATTTACCCCTTAAAACTGCCATAAACAACAGTGAGCCATAGTGCCCATTATCGTGGCTTCAAGGTAGCTACTAGCACTTTTGTGCTATCTATACCTGACATTGTTTACACCACGGTACAAACTCAGTCTCAATAATCATAACCTCGACGATCATTCATAACGCCATTGTTTACAACATGGTACAAACTCAGTCTCAATAATCATAACCTCGACGATCATTCATAACACCATTGTTTACACCATGGTACAACCTCAGTCTCAATAATCATAACCGCGACGATCGCTCAGAACCTCATTGTTTACACCCTGGTACAAACTCCGTCTCAATATTCATAACCTCGACGATCTTTCATAACGTCACTGTTTACAACATGGTACAAACTCAGTCTTAATAATCATAACCGCGAAAATTATTCATAACATCATTGTTTACACCATGGTACAAACTCAGTCTCAATAATCATAACTGCAGTGATCGTTCAAAACGTCATTGCCTACACCATGGTACAAATTCAGTCTCAATAATCATAACCGCAACGACCGTTCAAAACGTCATTGTTTACACCGTGGTACAAATTCAGTCTCAATATGAACCGCGACGATCTATCAGAACGTCGTTGTTTACATCCTGGTACAAACTCAGTCTCAATAATCATAAGCACGACGATTATTCAGAACGTCATTGTTTACATCATGGATCAAACTCAGTTTCAAAAAAAAATTCGAAATACACCATCAAATTTATTGAAGCTATTTATATGACATTAAATTTAGGAATCAACAAACACAGTCAATGAGGTGTTAGTCAAACAAAAACTAACTAAAAGCAAAAAGGAGAATACGAGTTCAATCCAGCCTACTGAATGAAGACAATAATACTAAGAAAGACGATTAGATTTTCAGCGCCACAGTACACAGATATAATAAAATCAAAATCCCTTTATCTTTCGAAATTGAAAAGATGACTAGACGTTTTGAATAATTCTCCGTTCACAAGATAATTTTGTAAATAAAAACAAAAAAGCAACAAAAAAGTTAATGAAAGAAGAAGCTCATAGAGTTCCACAAAACAACAAACATTCCCCTACTGGCAAAGCAGCAACATCAAACGACATATTTGCCCATTCAGCAAGGAATCTGCTTAAAATAATAACAAGGATAGAATCACTTTTATAAAGAGGAGTGTCACATACCCTTGGCTGGTCATTCAGGGTGTTGAACATTAATAAAAACGAGTTCCAAAGGATTCTCTCATCGCTCTTGTGCAGCACTCCAGACTGGGTCTCCAGAATATCCTACAAAACCCCACAACTTCACGTTAGGACAATAATAACCAGACCAGTGTGAGGTACACAGTGGAAAGATATCTAAAGCAAATATCAGCGTTTCTGCTGCAAAGCGAAAATAGGCAATGAGAAGTACATGCCAGTTGTATGGACAAAACCGAGGAAAACATCCAGGTTAATGTAAAGTGCCGGTAGTATTAATACAAAAAATGTCAAATTGCATTATAATAGGAGAAATATTCAGACCAATTTAAAGTGCAGGTAGTATTATTTTTATATGCAACCTTCGTTAACTGTTAAAAAATCTGTGAGGCGATTGGTCAAAATCGATCACGTAATTTTGACGTATCTGTCAATACCGCCACGACTGTAGTGTATTTTGTTCCACCCGTTGTTTTTTATACATCCAGAAATTTCCCCGCCTTTCAAACAAGTTTGAGGTTTGGGTTTCTTGTGTGAAATCACAGCTCTTTGCGACATTTGTGTTCAGATAAAATTTCTGTTTGATTTTTTAAAATGGAATTTAAACCTTTACCAGATTTACTGAATATCGGATATACAATCATTGAAATTGGTTTGTTTTATGATGGGTAACACAGGAAGCGAAAATATGCAGATTTCGGACTTTCATTGACAAGATGACGGAATCTTCCTGCTTCGCCGACACATGCAAACATTCAAATATTTCTCATCCTTCATTTAATTATTGAACTTACTTCCCGAAGGACTGCTGTAATTCCAAAACAAGTTAATATATTGAACTTTTTTTTACGGTTCCAATTTCAGCTTTGGACAAATTTCATTAAATGCTGTGCTATTTGCTCCTGAAAATTATCCTGCTCACGTTAATTAATTTTTAAAAGTTCTATTATCTTAATCTTTCTTCATGAACAGCTTTTCTATAATTTCTATATTCTATTCTTCTTGAACTACGCCATTTTAATTAATATGTACCTATTTATTTCAAAGATTCATATTTGTTCAAACTCTTCTTCAAGTTTGTGAAGTCATGTATTGTGCTGTGAATTTAGATTGCATATTAAAAGGGTTAGAGACTTTTAGTTCGTATTTTCTTTACAAACACACTTACTTGCTGGCCACACAACGAACTCTAAATTGTTCATAAAGCACTCGGCTATCGCCTCATGCAATATTAAAACGTCTCGTTCATTGCGTGTTCACCGCGTACGTGTATTTGTAAATAAGTAACTCACATCAGTCTCTAACACTCTAATAAGATGTTAAACTGCAGTAAAATGGTCAAATATCCAGACTAATAATTTAAGTACATGGCAGTATTACAAATGGAAAATACCAAAACGCTTATAAATACAAGCCTATATTATAAAAATTACCTGATAATATTAAGTATACTGCAGTGTTATGGAAGATAGTAGAGGCAGTGTTACCTACAATGCCAGAATTTACAGAAGATGCCAAGGCCAATGTTAAGTACATGACAGTTTACTATCGTTTACCAACGCTATTCTCCTCTTTAAAAAAATAGCCAAAACAATGTAAATTATGCCCCAACGTTAAGTGCAATACCACAGCTATGTGAAATAAACTGCTAGAATATGGAAATACCTAGATTGTTGCTATTTACTTGCTATAGATAATATGGAAAATAACCAGACATGTTTATGAAACTTACTCCATTAAATGGTTTCATATGGAAGATATACAACATATGCAGCCAAAACCACAAGGCATCATTTGTAAGGTAATGTTACCAATATGAAGACTTCATGGAAGAACATTCCAAAAATGTAAGCTATATAAGTACGAACTGTACTTCGAAATCTTAGGGGAGATAGCTAGATAAAAATGGTTATGGGAGTCACCCATTTTGCAGTGCTTATTTATTTTTAGACGTAATTGAATTAAAAAACCTTTCCAAATTTTTTAAAAAATGCAGCAGACCTTTAGTATCATTTGCTTTAGTTGTCTTCGACTGGCTTGAGGACAACTCTGATGAGCGAATGTTAAAGTTTGGTCGATAGTTATTCGACTATGCTGTGAACGCAACACTGACCAGTGACACTTTAGCCATCTAAGTTCTCAGTCAAGGAAGCCAATGTTATGTTTAGAAACAACTTTATTGCTTTTGATCGTTCAGGCAAATCAACGGGTTTGACAACAATTACGAGTTCAGCCTGGCAACAAAAGGTTCCATCTACTAAACAGAAAACCAAAATGTTTTTCTTTAAATGCCTTTTAAACTAAATGCTAATTTCTAATGTTGGTGCTGATTTAGGATACAAAATAACTGGATCAACTGGTCCATGCTTGCTTCTGTTAATCCTCGGATTTTCTTCATAAATCAACTCTTGTAACTGTTAAAGTTAAAAAGTTTGAAAAAAAATGACCGATAAAAGAAAAACAGTAAAAAACCTCAAAAAAATATTAGTAAAAAAATAAGAGAATAAGAAAAATAAGAAAATTGAAGGAATTAGAAAATTAAAAAAGACAAAAACTAACACAAAATTTGTAATTTATACAGTCAGCAGCTTGTTAAACAACGAAAAACTTGCAAATTTAAGAAATTCAAATTTTTGGTGAATCAAGAATTTCATACCGCTTCTCTCCACCTCTCAAATGCTTTCGGAGTATCACAAATAAGGTCCAGTGATAAAAGGTGTGCCCACTCTCCTGTCAAAAAAGGGCATATTTATATACATCATATAAATCACAAATAAAAAAAAAAAATTTTAACCTTGATATTATATAATATCAAGGTTTTTCAAGAAACTTAATGGACAAGAAAAAAATTATTAATTTCCCGTCACC
>JANCMA020657372.1:0-19132 GCA_024336925.2 Zoanthus solanderi
CGATCTTTTTGTAGTCCATTCACTGGAAACAGGAAACAGAATTTGTGGGGCAAACTTTTACATACTGCAACTGAAGGCGTTGAAAATTGAACGCACAAGACACTTCTCAAGATATTTACACGCTATTTTTTATTGGGCTAATCTACGTAATTACATTCTTACCCTTCCCTTGGAGTAAAATTTAGTCCAGTAAAGTTTGAATTTAGATTTATGGGAGGTAGGGTAAGTAGATTAGCAACCGTACCTGTTAGACTCAAATTAGTTGTGGCTTGTTCCCAATTTTAAGAGAAACGTGCAAGATAATGAAAAATATCCTTATTTATATTCATGTAACAGCCGTAGTTTGTTTAGCTTCTTACAAGCTTCCCTCCGCCTTTTCTCCTGAGCGTAGATTGGAAGAAAATTTTCTGTTTGTTGTTTTACTGTAAACATGAATTTTAAAACTACAAACGAAAATTCACCTTTTGCTATTAACTTACTGGACTAAACAATATTTAGCTTTTCTCAATTCTTGGTCAACATTGAGCCACAATCAGCTCTAAAAGAGTTTTTTTTAGTTTCCTTGGAAACAAACTCTTAAACTCCAACACTAAATTAAAAATTGACCCTGAATTGTTGTGAGATAGAATTAGTTTTTGATTTTACACTCTACAACATTCGTTGAAGTCGAGCTTTCAGTCCTTTGAATTTTCCAAGCGTACTCTGAACAGTGGGATCACGTGAGCAAATGGACTCCAACTCAACGAGGTACTCGGCGCATGCGTCATACAATGTTGTCGTGAACGCTGGCCTAAATTGAAAGAAATGAAAACCAAGCAGTGTTAACAACTCTAGTCGGGTGTTCCACGGCCTTCAGACTATGAGCACTTTTTTTTTCTTTGAATGAAATATAATATTAAGCAAAAAGTGCTACGAGCGAGCCGTTAAGAGATTTCTGGCAGACAAAGCTTTAGGTAATAAAGAGCCCGGAACGAAAGACATCAATATTTACTGTAATATAAAAGAAAATCACTAACAGCTCCACTCATCTACAATATGAAATCGATAAAACAAGCCTTTTAACTGTCTTGCTATCTATTTTCAGCAACATTTTAGTTATGTTTGTTCAGATATCTATTAGTTACACGAATTTTGAAAAATTGCCCAATCGCACTTTCAATAATGTGTTAATGTTAATCATATAGTTACAGATACTCGTGAAAAACGTTTCAGGAAAAATATTAAAATACGTCGACTAACAAGCAAAGCGTGAGTTTTAAACACCACTTAGGTTGAAAAGTTTGGATCATCGCCATCAGAAATATGAAGCGATTTTAAAAACACAACAAATAAGGAACAAGTTAAGAAGGTTTTTAATTATTCTCATGTAATACTCACCGACTTTATCAACTTTGTTACCAATGTTAAGTTAAAAAACAACCTAGCAACGTCCATGAGTGGCCCATGGAGCCGGTGCTTATCTCCAGTTTCTGTAGTGTTAACCAGATGAGAGTTTTTGACTCCACCTGGATGGGACTCTAATCCACCGCAGGTTAGCTCCTAGGAGACGCTGGTACTCATTTATCTACCCCAGAAGGATGGAAAGCTAAGTCAGCTTTGACGGAAAAGACGGTCACACAAACTTCAAATCTTGGCAGAGCCGAGGATCGTACCTGGGCTAATCTAAGTTTCATTACCTTCTCTAAGAAATGGTCTTTACAAGAGACATAAAACTGAGGCAAATATATATATATTTTTGAAATTTTAAGGAAACCTGTCTTATTACAGGTTTACAACACAAAAATATCAATAAAGGCATCACAAAAAAAAAGTTCGAATGGAGAGTTTCCTGAAGGCAGGAATAGTGGGAGGCAATGTTGTAAGGCCACTGAAATGAATAGGTAACGACTGCAGGCGTTGTAGAACCGCTGAATTAAATAAGTAACAGCAACAGCCCTTGCAGGACCGTTGAATTAAAAACGTGAATGCAAATCCAAATGCATGCAACTGGATCGTTTCAGACATTTACGTTTTTATGTCTTGTACTTTCAAAAGTGACCAAAAAAGTTTTCTTTTACAATGAATGAATTTCAAACAGAATCACCTACCTGTCATAGGAAGGCATCAGAGACGGAGAATCCACAAATCTGGTCAGTAGATGATAAATAACCTCGAGGATATGGAGTGGTTTGTTCAGCATCTGCCAGCAGGGGTCCTACCAGGTAAAGGGCAAACATTCAAACTACAGGGTCATCTAAATCACTAATTTTAAAAGTACATAACAATTTCACAACACACTAACAGGGTTAGTTCACACTTTTACATACAACATATACCGCCGCCTGGTTAGCCTAGTTGTTAAGGTGCCAGTCTATCGTGCGGGTGGCTCGGGTTCGATTCCCGGCCGGACCAACACTCAAGATCTTGAAATAATTGAGGAGAAGGTGCTGCCTTTACTCTAACATCTGCAAATGGTTAGACTTTCGTGTCTTCTCGGATAAGGACGTTAAATCGTAGGTCCAGTCTCTCGACCCTCTATCGGGGAACTTAAAATAACCCACTCACATCTATTGTAAAGAGTAGGATAGTGATCCCGATGTTGTGTGGTCTGTCTCTTCTACTGAGAGCATTATTAATATATCTACACAAAAATATTTGTGAGCCGTTGTAGCGGACGATCTAAGTCCTGTTTGTAAAGGGCATTTGAACATTTATATGGATAAATGCGCTGTATAAATCCATGAATTTATTTTATTTTTGTTTCATAACACAGAGGCATACGTATATATGGTGAGATGGACTGAGCAATTACTAGGATTGGAAACCTACTGCACATGCAAATTAGAATTTCGAGCAAGCGCTAACTAACCAAGGCGCAAAAAATACAGAAGGTTTAGGTAATTAACTAATCTAATTTAGCTGTTTTAAGTACTTTTCGCTGCAAAGCAAACTACAACTTCAAAAGGAAAGGCCAATACATTTAGTTATTGCCAGATTGGTTGACAAAAAGATCGAATATTCACAAAAGAACAATGTCAGATTTAAAGAAAAACTTAAGAGGCTATTTTAATTTTCTTTCTATCTGTGTTACGTTTAAAGATTATTTCTTGGACTAATTTTAATGCCTAACTCCCTCGGCTTCATACGAAACACACGATCATCGAAAAACACAATCATCGAAAAACACGATCATCGAAAAACAGGATCATTGAAAAACACGGTCATCGAAAAACACGATCATTAAAAAACACGATCATCGAAAAACACGATCATTGAAAAACACGATCATCGAAAAACACGATCATTGAAAAACACGATCATCGAAAAACACGATCATCGAAAACCACGAACGACTAAGAATTGGCTCAATATATATAAGCGACTTTTAATTGATTAGATGAGCAGTGATATGATAGGACAAATTTGTTGTACACACTTTGGATTATTACAATTTTCCCCCCACGACCATTCCGATGCTTGTGCATTCTCCACTCGCAAAAGGAGTAATAACACTATATGTAATAATTGGCAAATAGATTTTAAAAGATCTATGACGCATCAAACAGTAAGGAAGACGCACGTGTTAACCAACTGTGGGTTGACATGTTTAATCATTATGGTAAGTTGAGAAAGATTCTCATTACACTACTTATGGCAACGAGTAAACGTTTCAATCTCGAGCTGGTTAAATCAGGAGTAACAACACGAATACCTTTGTCTTAAATAATCGGTCATAAATCCCGTGTAGGACTGGAAACGGTATGCCGATATCCAACATCGTCGTAAAAACCCAGCTTGGGTCACAGTTCCTCTCGGCGCTGCATCGTTCAAGAATTAATATGATGGCACCTGGAGGAAGACCAAATATGGAATTGTATTGAGCAATACGAAAGCTTGGGCAACGATATATTCACAGCTGCGAGAACGAAAAAAACCAACAGCCTTGATTATTCAACATAATACATTGAACTAAGCACCAGGGTACCCTCGGACTTTACAACAAGCCATGAAAGCTCATTTAAAGGATTCTCTTGACAATATGGGGGGTGATGGTAGCGTAGCTCAGTGGTCAGGGTCCTGGATTTTCTTGCAGATGTTCCGGGTTCAAATCCCACTCTGACCACTTTTTGGATTTGTCTTGGGTGATCCCTGAGTCATATCCACCACGCTTTGTAAATAGCCAACTGGTTTGCCTCCTATCAGTTGGGGTTTTTGATTACGCCGTGTCTGTGTCAAACTCGGGGAAATTAGCTTCACAGCTACTCCAAAATCCGAGTACAAATAAAGTTATTTATTTGTTTTAAGGGCACTCAACAAAAACGTACAATTTATTGCTTGTCTCCAAGACTAAAATTTTTTATCCTTTTCAATTCACAACTTAATTGACCTCGTGAAAATGTGAGACAAAAACAATTACTTTGCTAACTCAGTTTTGATTGGCAACGAACACAATGCTAAATTATGATATCGCTGCTTCCGTTACGTGATACCTATAGACACAAGATATATCACCGCAGATTAGACATCATATCTACAGAAAATGATTTTCAAAACGAGCGGCTTTTACTTTTAGTCAATCAAGTTGAATTGAATTGTCGGCTTTGTCATGGCAAGGTCGATGACAACGGTTGCTAATTTTTTTTTCTGAGTATTTAAAAGAAAAGGAACAAACCGAATCTTAAACCAGAGAAGCAATTGTCAGTGTTTCATGCCTTCGGTTTCGGAGGAAAACACAAACATCGGCCATGATATCTCTCACTATCATCCCCAGTAAATAGGATATAGTGTAATATAGAGAAATACATTACTAGTATTTTTGAATTTTTGACCGCTGGCATCGAACAATAAGTAAATTATCACCACCATCTACCCAATCATTCTAACTGTTTATCAATTAGTGTGAATTGCAGAAAAATTCGAGTTTACCGTGAATTGCTGATACTTTTCTAACAATCGTAGCTTCGGTTGCACTCTTTCAGTAACATGTTAACAAAGCAAGAAATAAAATGTTCTGTTCTTGACTATTCTATCTGAGCCTGGAAACTCCGTGGAAGATGATAAGAGCTGATGATACGAACCAAATCCTGTTGAAGCTTCATCGACTTTCAAAAAAATGCTCGGTGCAAGCGTAAGTTTGTTTCTCTTCCCCTTCATAAGTCGTTGGAAAACATTTTTTGGTATGTTTTTCCTTTTGTGAAATATTTTAAATAAAAAAAAAACTTAATAGATGAATCAAACAAATCATGTTAATAAAAAGTACAGATGTCCGATATTTAACTAGGATTTTATCACTGTATGAATTTAGTGTTAGCCCGGACATTAAATGTCTGCGTGCAAGCGTACCTAAAGGGAAGTATCTCTCTGAGTGAACGTATATCTTTCCCAAAGCGACTATTTTCTTGCTCAGTACTGCGGTGCAATCCGATGTAGAAAGATTGACGGAGTCTTGGAGCTCTGTTGAAAAGTGAATGATTATTAAATTAATATTAAACAATCACAATGACATCCTAAGTTTTGGTTTTAACTTTATTTTTATATTAAAATATTTGAATTCGTAGTTTGCAAAGCAGCCAATTTTACTACCAGTAAAAACCAACCATCCAAAAATAAAACTTGACTTTCTCATTCATCTCCTACTTCTTTACAGCTGATTAAAACTTAACTAAAGATTTGATTAGTTCTCTATATAGTACACATCTGAACAAACATATCTACAATGCTGCTGAAACTAAATAGCAAAACAGTTACTGTTCAGCAGAATACCTAAAATGCGTGCAATTCTACATTGGTTTCGGCTCAATTAAATCCATTAAAGGCGAACTGAATGCTAAAACTAACCTATTTTTGTTTGAATCTATTGGTAAAGTAGATTAACTCTGTGAATTTTTTTTTAAATTAACGGTCACATTACATTGAGAAATTAAATATAGAAACTAAGAAAACTCTCCGTGGTCGCTAATGAGATTGTAAGCGGTATGGTATGACGAAAGTTACGATATTTAGAGCTTAGATTCGGCAGTGTGCTTCGAAATCTTGATATTTTTAGGGCGATCTATGCCTTGCAAAGTTGTTTTTTTTAAAAAGGAGCACAGTAACCATGTTTTTCCTCGTTTTAATCATTCTAGTATCGTAACCTACGTCATAAGTAACCGCTGACAACAAATATTGACCCCCCGATCAAATCTTGTCGATTTGTTACAAAATATCATTTTTTTTAACTGCTCGGTTAATAGCTTTAAAAAACTTCACATAGTTGTTCTACTATGCCTAAATGTTCAAACGATGAAAAGTTAATTGTAGAATTCAGTTCTCAGAACTCTTCCCAACTTCCAAGTGCCCAGAGCGGTCAGAGAGTTGGTGTATGCGTCTTGGAAATACATCATACGCAGAACTAAAAAATTTGAAGGAGCCAATGATTACATATCACAATCAAGGATATACTTGATTGAAAAGAAAATATATAGTTTCGTTCTTACCCTTGTTAATAATTTCTCTCCACAAAGTTTCGATTAACGTGGGGTCGTAATGGCCGGCACAGTGAACGATGGCCAGTTTGCATTCCCATAAACAAAAGATTTCTGCAAAGTCGCCGTACAGCTGCAGAAGATTCATCATTAAGATATGAGATGAAAAACAGCAAAACAAGAAAACACTAGAAGATCTCGTTTAGTTAATATTCATCAAAGAAAGCAAAAATAAATCCCTGCTATATAATACAGTTATGTACGACATATGGTGTTATAAAAAGCTTTGCAGAACAGAACAAATACTATCTAAAAAAATGAATCAAGAATCCCGAGTTCAAAATGGGCTACTGACCTATGGCCAGTTAAGAAAGGAGAGTTTAATTTAAAACTAAACTAACTCTTAATAAAAGAAAACCTTCACTATCATTGCTGTTTGACAACATTATCGTGATTACAAGAGTGTTCAACAATGCGTTGTAATGTCCATCTTTGATACCTCCTCTAGTTTACACCCAAACAACAACAAAAAACACTTCCAACTAGAGTTTACCAAAAAATCCGTTGTAATGTCTATCTCTGACAACTCGTCTAGTTTAAACCCAAACAACAAAAACACTTCCTATTATAGAGTTTAGCAAAAATACCGTTGTAATGTCCAACTTTAATTGATAACTTGTTTAGTTTACACTCACAGAACAAAGAACTACCTGTTATACAAAGAACTAGGCTACACCGTTGTAATCTTCATCTTCGATAACATTCGTAGTTTACACTCCAACAATATTAAAAGAAAATGCTGAACATTATACAGTGAACCAAGGCATACCGTGGTGATGTCCATCAATCTAGAGCTGAGAGCTTGACGTGCCTCAAGGACACGAGGAGTGCACCTCACATCCTGCACGCGCGTCAATGATTCATGTATCTGCAGTTGGATACGTGCCACCTGGGAAAAGGTGAATGGAAAAGCAAGGTTCGTAAAATAAGACTAATTAGGCTTAGAATGAAAAATAAAATCCATCAACTCAGACTGCATTAAAATTATGCACTAAAGAAGCCCTAACGTTAACTTAAACTTAATTTTACGTTTGTTTGGGCATTCTAACTCTGCGTTGAAATTTGAACGTAGAATTCCATTCTTTGTAACCCAAGTTTAAAAGATTTTATAACCTCCAATAATAGTTGCTGTCTTAACAAAAATAAAATTAGACTCAGGAGATCAAGGAGTTTGAGAAATCACTTACTTTATGGAAGATCTACGAAAAAACTCAACTGGATGTCATGCTTTCACACTCTAAATTTTTACATAATGATCACCAACAAAAGTTAAACAATTAAGTGTTGCGATTAGATTACCACTTTGCATTTACTAGTTTCAACAACAACACTCAACAGATCACGCCAAAAACCCGTCAGGAAAAATAAAAAGCGATGAAAATCAATTTTAAATTTATTTTATTTTGGCAAAAATCACGTCGACGAGTCAGTAAAATAAGTAATATAAATTTCTGGCCTTAGTAGACAATATAAGCTTGGTTTCATGACTGACGTAAAAAAGGAAGCAAAAGAGGAAGACTCAAGGGTACTTATGTCAGTTGCCTCAGTGAAAATGGACCGGACGCAAGCATAAAAGCGACAGATGACCAAACGTAAAGAATAAAGCACTTTCCCTTCTGTTTGCATCTATGTTGTGTTTCATTTTCACTAAAAACGGCAGCGACAGAAGCATAAAAGGAGATGGAAGGAAAAGGAAATCTTCCGTTTCTATTGTCCTTGCTTCCGTTGATCTTATGCAAATGTTAACCTGTTTACATAGTGATATAAAAACTCTGGTCTCTGCTCGTGCTTTATCGCCTAGAATGGTTGTGAAAACCGGGAATTGGCTAAATATTTTTATGAGCTCCTTGGCTCATTAAAACCAGCACTTATCTTCAGTTTTAGTATTGTTAAGCGAATGAGAGTCTTGGAATCCTCCGGGATGGCATTATTCCATCGCAGATTAGTACCCAGCAGAAACTGACACTTATTTTCCGCCCTTGAAAAACCGAGTGGAAGATTGCTCATAAGTTTAAATCTCAACATAGCCAGCACTTAAGGCCGCGTTGTGTTGGTGAAAAGCAGTCACTAACTGCCATCTAAACATCGTATCCAATTAAAAGAAGATATTCTAACCTGTATTGTTTGCAGGAATTTTAGTCAACGCATACTATATTCAAACTCACAGTAAAAGGCAACCTCGGTTGTTCAACAATATCAATCTCGAATAAGAGTTTTCCTCAACTTGCGTTTACATCAAAAGCTCAAATTTGATAATTCTTTTTATATGATTCATGCTAAGTGATTTGTTTTAACCACTGAATTTCCTGCGGGCCGCCATCTTGAAATGTGACGTTGTTGCGTTGCAGTGCCAGACCCCACTCGTTCATTGCTATTGTTTCTATCAAGAGTAGAGACTAACATACAACGCATAGACGTCACATTTCAAGATGGTGGCCCAAAGGAAATTCAATGATCAAAACAAATCGCTTGGCGTGAACTACATACAGAGAATTATCAAATTTGAGCTGCTGATGTAGACACAAGTTGAGAAAAACTATTATTTGAGATTAATATTATTGACAGCCGAGGTTCCCTTTAAGCTCCCACGAATCATACATCATATAATGTGTAAGTAAACTTAATACCTCCAGTTTCTCCTCCAGTTCATGGAGAAATTCCCCTTCAGTACTGGATGACGTACGCAAATTGCTGCTCTTGGCACTCATTATGGCACGGGACAGGTATTCAAGTCTTCTCTCTAATGTCAACTCTGAACTGCTCCAACATTGCAAGACAGAGGATAAACATTTAAAATATTATCATATATAACTAACAACAAAATCAAACAAATGAATTTATAATATCATCATCAATTACATTTTAAATGTCTATTTTTCATGCTTGCATGGGTTAGAAGGGTTTCTTGATGGCTATCTTCAACTCAGTTGGATTTTGTGGCAGGACACGATCAATCTTCAGAGATCTTAAATCACTATCCACGATTTGGTACCAAGTCTTTGGAGGCCTACCTTTTTTGTCTCCCCTCAACAACTATATCTCTGCATTTCTTCACCATGCTATCATCACTGCATCTCTCTACATGGCCAAACCATCTCAATCTGCCTCTTCTAATGTAGTTCCTAAAGCTATAAGGCTATCCTTCAAGGTGAAAATTACACATCCATTTTATCATTCTCATAAAATTGCACTCCAGTTTCAATAACTCAACCTCTTTCACTGCCCAAGTTGAAAAGAAACTGATGGCTACAAAATAGCAGAGCAATAAAAAAAAATTCTAAAATAATCGATATTACAACTAAAAGGCAGTTACCCTTCTCTCTCTGCCAGCTTGGTGAGCACTCGAGCAGCTGCTGAATAATTCTTTGTTTTCTCATAGTAGCGCCACAATAAATCCAGCATCTCCAGCTCATTAGTAGCCTGTGGTCACGAATTATGACAATTTAAAGCATTTGCTATTCATATTACATGGTAAAAAGGCTAAAAATTTTATAAGGGCTTTTGACTCGGAATCATAGTTTCTAAGTGAATGAAAAAACTCTACTTTTCCCCAGACTCGACACTAACCCAGTTAAGCATAAGCAGAAGATATTACTTCCGGTACTTATCCATAAAACTGAGTTAACTGGAACAGTGCGAGAGAAGTATCGTGCTCAGAAATTAGAGAAGTAAACAATGATCACTGATTTCCGGTTTCTGTAGTGTTAAGTGGATGAAAGTCTTTGACTCCCCCTGGACGGAACCCTAATCCATGGAAGGTTAGCTCCCACTACATGCTGCAGATACTCATTTACCTACCCCGGAAGGATGGAAAGCTGAGTGAGCTTGACAAAACAGAAGGTTACACCAAAAATCAAATCTCGGCAGAGCCTGGGATATAGAACCCATAACCTTGTGATGGAAGGTTAAGATCTTACCAACAGCACAGAGCATTACTACCATTTTAAAATTTCAAATAAAAAGTAAAATATAAATTTCTGTACATGTATACACATTTTCGCAAATATCTTCATAGTTTTTAGAGGTACAAGTAAAAGTTGTCCAGGTATTTTCAAGATATTTCAAATATAAAAATATATATAAAATCTGATCTGATATAAAACTTTTACAAATTTTCGACCAAGTAGGTAGTATGAATAACATGTTGGAGATTCTAGATATACTGAAATGGGACACAAGGGATCTGTGGAATACAAAGGAACCGGGATATAAAGGACTAGAATACAAAAGAATTGCTAAGAACTGGAATACAAAGGGAACTAATGCAAGGAAATAGAATCTAAATTAGAGTTACGCTAAAGGTGTTCAGTTGTGAAATGCAAATAGTAAACTAACAAAAGATCTGCTTCTTACTTCAAACGCGGCCGGTAAGAGTTCGGAAAATGCTTGCGTTCATTCACGCAGTTCCATAAACAGCTGTCTTTGGTGATTGATTTTGTGCCTCTCAAGATTTTTCTACATATTTATATAACTTTAAATATGATTTTAGCTGATCGCCTAACGTCTTTTTTTAAGATGATTCCTTCTGTTTTCATTTAGTAACACGACAATTTCCAACTTACTTGTCCTAGAATGGCAGACTTAAGATATGTCTCCATATGCGGTGATTTAATCTGCAAAAATTAAGTCGATGGAACATTTGTCAACCACAAATCATGCCTGATATGAAAGAAACAAAAATGAAATGAATAATCAAAAAATACCTCAAGGAGTCGTTCCTTCAGCGAATTCTCAATGAGCCAAGAGTACAAACACATATGCCACAGCTCATCGCTTGATGCCAAAGCCATTTTCAGAGTTGCTTCCATCTGCAGAATATTTTGACACCAATTAACATTTTTACGTAAGAACAGAGTACAATATTGTAAATACAATCTCGCAGATACTACCCTATGACAATGGTGCTATCCGGTAACATAGCCCAAGTACCATGTAGTTGTTACCATTGGTACCAAACCAAAGGAACCATTCATCTTTGTCATCACCTGCATAACTACCATTTAGTAGCTATAATTACCAGTGTTATCCAGCTGGTACCATCGTTTAGGCACCATCCAGCAGATACTATACCATATTGTACGTACAACCCTGCATATACTATCTCTTTGTTACCATCTTATAGATACTAGTTCCTTGGTACAAATTAATTCATTGATAACATTGTGTAGTTAACATACTGTAGGTACCATCGAATTGGCAACATCGTAAGGGTACCATCGTGCGGTAACCAAACTGCACTTACAACAGCCCCCGTACATACTAACATTCCCCATGGGTACCACCGAGTAGATACCATCATCTCTCAGAAGTAATCCTGTAGATAGTATTCCATACCTATCAAGCCTTTTTAAGCCTCCATCACTGTTACACATTCACGTCGGTATCGTAGTTCCATATCAACCTATAACACTATTTATTTAAAATGCAATTTAAACTTTAGAAAACACAGTAAGTAATTAGTTTTTTAAAACTTTAAGTTAAGCTTTCGGTTCTAGCTTTTTTAAAACTTTAAGTTAAGTTTTCGGCACTAACTAGAACCTTGATTACAATGACTGTAGTCACGCTGTCGTGGCTTTTTAAATTTTGACACACGTGACTGCAGAAACTGATCCCAGGTGTGCAGCAGAGGGGCTCAAACCTGGTCTCGGTTTAGATCTGGCTTGTTAACCCCGATGTAGATTGCATGACTGCAGTCATTCAGGGTTTTCAAATTGAAAAAACGTAGCAGGAGGAAATTGTAAAGTAGCCGGAGCACTATCTCATCTCCGATGACGGCAGCCTTGTGGAATACAAAAAGTACCCGGCGCAAATGCTTGAAGTAGCCGGTGACTTGCGCCGGGCGCCGGCTAAATTTGAAAACCCTGGTTATTGTGATCAAGGTTCTAGTGAGAGCCGAAAGCTTACCTTCCTAAAGTTTAAACTGCATTTTAAGTATATTCATTCCACCAGTACAGATGAGCCTTCATACTACTATAACACTATTAATCACAATCATTACAATTTTCTCAAATGTGATTGGTGCATTAACCGCTGTATTTTGCACTAATTAATCTTCAAAATTGTAATGGGACAATGTAATCGGACACCTGTAATCAGACAATTTCTTGAGTTTCATTTTAATACTTTCAGCTAAATCCTGTAATAACAACATAGAACTACAATCACTATAGCAGCTTAACAACTTACCCTTCAAAGCAGAGGCCTTTTCCAAAATAGAGGAATTTGTAACATTAGACAACGTCAGAAAGCTATTTTCCATATTTATTTTTTCGGAACTTGTACTTACCATAAATGAAAACTTGCAATTAAAAGCTACTTTTCAAATTGCACTTTTTAGGTTTTTTGGAAATTGTAATGATTATGATTAATTGGTAACAGGAAGATTCAGTCTGTATTATCATACTCGTAATTAACAAATCAGACATTGCAGTCGTCCGATTTGGTTAGTCACTCGTATGATTACAGACCATACCGGACTCTACTCAATCCTTTTATCATCCATTACTCTTCATTTAAAAAGGTTTACAGCCAACGGTAAAATGGGTAAGTAAAACATGTTCAACAAAGATTGTTATTTACCAATTTTTCTGCCTCTACAGGGGTGAGAGAATTTAGGTCTGGCGCTGGAGGTGGACCGGGCTGCTTTGGCACGTTAGAGGACTGGGGCAGACTCTGTCTAAACACCAGGAGCCGCTGAAGCACGTCGAGAATTATTTTGTAACAATACTGCCTGAAAACGAATGGTTTTGTGGAGCTGTCAGTTTAACAACCACTAAACAACTTTGTTTTAATAAAGTATTTTGAGACTGAAACCTCGAACTCGTAAGAGTTATTGATTAAACAGGTAAAATGTAGATGACAATAGTAGTAAGAGTGTTTTTCACAAGTGAGAATAAAAGAAAGCTTCCATGAATTACTTGGTTTAAGATTAGTTATGTAATCGAAACTTTATGAGTTCAATATGGAATTAATTTGCACGAGTGTATTTTAAAAAGAATCAAAATTGCAATTTTGAGCTTTTTAAAACACACAAGTGCATTAATTCCATATTGAACGAGTAAAAGGTTTGATTACATGTTAATCATATACTGAAAAATGTATAACAAAATGGCGATGAAAAACAAAACTTGACAGTAACAAAGTAACAATTCCTGCATGCACTGTCAATTCATGCCTCCATCGTTGTCACAGAAACTTCTACATTTTGATTGGCTTATTAGCTTATGACAATCCATGCGTGCATGGACAATTCATGCCTCTATCGTTGCCACAGAAACGTCTTCATTTTGATTGACTTATTAGCTTTGAGATTGTAATTGTACGAAATTAAAAATTTCGGCACGGAATTACACTTTTTTGCACAGAATTACAAAGTAATTGCACTGCTCTTGACCAATCAGAATCAAGTGA
This sequence comes from Zoanthus solanderi, assembly GCA_024336925.2. Lineage (NCBI taxonomy): Eukaryota > Metazoa > Cnidaria > Anthozoa > Zoantharia > Zoanthidae > Zoanthus > Zoanthus solanderi. Next base: position 13,914 of record JANCMA020657372.1, read on the forward strand.
TTTTTTCATGTATATGATTAATGAAATGTAATTAACAAAGAAAAAAGAAAGACAGTGAGTGCAACTATACTAAAGGGGCTATGTTACCAACTGCGAATACTTCGCAACAACAATTCAACTTGGAAAAAAAAACATACCTAGCCGCAAATGCCTCTTGTCCTTGAGTATCACCGGCAGGCTGGTCAATTTTATAGAAGTGTAGTGCCAGTCCCTGAGGATCGCGCTTTTGTGCAGCAAACAAGCACAACTCCACAATACCCTCGGTAAACTGAACTGCAGATAAATCAAAATATTAAAATTACGAATAACAACATATAAGACAGCCGAAATTGGCTGTCTTTATGTCATGGTTACAATCCCAACGTCCTCCGCAGCAATTAAGGAGCCCAATTCGTTGGAATCAAAATAGTCCATATTTACAATGCATAATGAATTTGTACCTGGGATCATCGAAGACAAGTCCATTCACAGGGAAGCAACTTTTGCTTTTATGGCAGTCTGAGAAGAGTTATTTCAGCTTGTGGACGAGTAACTTTGCTGAAGTACTGGTCATTGCAGACGAGCAGATTTAATAAAAATATATAATCTTGCTGTTAAAGTCCCTATACAGCGTATTTTTTTATCATTTAGATAAAAAGTACAGCCCTTAAGTAATACTAAGTTTCAAAAATCAAACAGTTTTTCGTGGTTCCTGTTACGTTTTTTGAGTTTGGAAAAGTGCAAATAAGGCAGTTTTGGGACGGCTGGTTTTTGACCGAGCATTCATTCCATTAGGAAGTCCTGGTGTGATGACATAGAAGAAGGTACTCGTGCAGTTTAACCTCAAACATCCAGCATTTCTAACTACTGTGCCACGCTTTTCTACACGCGTGAACGAACATCTTACAAAGGATTGGGCCTCACGTTTTTAAATAATAATATCTATATTACATTCTGAAAAATACCGTTTTTGAAGCTTTTCAGGCTGTTTCAATACTCCATCAAATAAGTTGACACACTAATATGTCAAAATCAAAGACGTTATTTACATTATTTTAGTTATACCTTCTATTAACCAAAGCTTTAACCAAATAAGTATGAAAACTTCATTATTCGTAATCCTATCCAGTCCGGGCTTTTTGTAGGCCTAGCAGCCTTTGGAGGTTAAATCATCCCCTTTCCTCCGTAACTTTCTTGTTATTCATCCAAAACTTGTGAAACTTGAGTCAATTGATAAGTGTCGTAAGCTGTACACAACTGTGGTGTCAATTTGTATTTAGGAAATGTGACGTCATGATGACATCACCACATTGTGATAGTTCAAACTTCAAATAGTCCATAGACCTTTAGATGTAGTAAAAGCGCAGTGCTTGTGGGATGTGCCTATAAAGAGCTATGGTATGTATAGATAGCACAAAAATTTGCTAGTAGCAAACTTGAAGCCACGATAATGGGAACTATGGTCACAAGTATTGCAGTTACTACATTTTATGTTCTTTTTGGGAGCTTGAGCCTGTTTGCTAGCTATTCCATGCTGATGAGGCCTTAAAAGCCGAAACAGCTGTCCATGACTGCTAGCAATCAGGCTCACTATTTCTTATGGTAGTTTGAAGGAGTAAAGCCTGCTACCAACGTGGCCATAGTGCCCATTATATCATGGCTTCAAGTTAGCTACTAGCACATTTGTGCTATCTATACTTGACGTTAGTCCTGGCCAATAAGTTGTTAATTTCGTTTCTTGTTCAAATTCAACTAAAATAAAGCAGAACTACAATGAGAATAATTACGTTTCGACTAACGTGTAAACTATTAAAATTAATCAACTGACCTGATTCAAAGACGGCACATATAGCCTCCAGATTGATTTGGTGAGTGACTTGACGATAGTACTGAAAACAAAACACACTTCAATGTTATCCAAGACACCACAGGATTTAAGCTTAGCGACCTCGTAAATCAGAACACTTTTGTTTACACTCAAATAGTTAGCCTTAGATATTCCATTCAAATGTAATAATCGTACAACGAAAACTGGAGAATGGCAAAACGAGGTAAAGACAAACTTAACACCTTTCCAAGCACAAATTCTGAAAATGTATTGCCTGTTGAAAGTGACAACTGATGAAATTAGAAAAAGAACAAGATCGGAAAAACTTAGTGCACAAGTAAATGCCGAAAATGGCAAAGTATGGGATACCTGTGAAATAAAATCAGATTTATTACAAAGGATTGTTGTAAGACATGGGCACCGTAAGGGAAAAGAGAGAGGGCTCACCCTAAGTAAACATGACGAACGACAGCTGAAAAAAAAAAATCCAAATAATGGGTAGGGTTTTCAGTAAAAGATTTCAAGGAGTTCCAGGGACCCCTTCGTTTTTTAATCAGGGGTCCTAAACAAAATTTAAGGGGTCCCACCAGATCAAGTTATCACGAAAAATATCTTTTGTCAGTCTTCTGCCCTTTTGATTCTCGTCACGTGTTTTCCTAGGTTCCAGTGTTCCTCTTTCATGATTGCACGTTCCTCATATTGCGACACTGGAATTTTGCTCGACCGAAACGAGTTTCTGCTTAGTATTTCCGTCATTTTTGCTCAAACTTATTTGCATTAAAAAGAGGATTACCTGCTCTGTTCAAACAAATTTTTTAATAAAACTTTATTTCACACCGTAAAGATCTGTCATCTTCTGCGTCCCACGGACGCATTTTATTTCATTTTTTGCGTCCCAAATTATTTTTTTGCGTAAAATACGCAATATTTTGCGTTAATGAAAACCCTGCTATGTACTATGCTTCATTGCTTCAGGTACACGATGCTGTTTGTTAATGGCCTGGTTGACCTCACACTTTATTAATATTTTCCTTTCATCAGTGTCGTAAACTAACAGTTCTTCAAATCTTTGTGGGAAATATATCTATCAATGCTGGCAAAACAATCACAGCCAACTTGAAGTCAAGGTAAGCAATACTTACTTGTCATAATAGTTTGTATTTGCTTTTGAAACACAAGGAATATCAGTGAAGTTAAATTCTTTGCGAGCCAAGTGGCCCATGGAGCCGGCACTTATCTCTGGTTTCTGTTGTGTTGAACGGATTCATGAGAGTCTTTGACTCCCCCTGGATGGGAAATTAATTCATTGCAGGTTAGCTCCCAGCAGACGCTGGTACTCATTTACCTGCCCCGGAAGGATGGAAAGCTGAGTTAGCTTAGTCCGAAAAGAAGGTCGCACAAATATTCAAATCTCGGCAAAGCCGAAGATCGAACTGGGGACCTTGTGGTCTGAAGGCAGAGATCTTACCAACTGCGCCAACCACGCTAGGAATATCAGTTGTGAATAATTTATTATTATTTATGAATATATTGAAACGAAACGGTTTAATAACACTCACATAAATAGGCTCTTTGGAGGTGGGGGTCACGTGACCACAGGTACCTTAAATCAATCAGCTGTGACAAAATGGAATCCAGCAATGGAAAGAGCAGGTTGACATTAGTAAAATGGCAAAGTTTCAACTATTGAGTTCAAATATGTAAAAAATGACAAGCAACAGAAAATACAATATTTTCTAAGGATTTGAACGACTGTTGAACAAGCCTTGCTCTCGAGTACCACTTTCGCATATATTTCCTTAAAAATTTTTACTTGTGCCAGCAGCGAACCTCGGCACAAGTTTAGGTTTGCCCCGTGGTTTTTTATTTTTATTTGTGTCGAGGTCTTCAGCCACTTGATGTAATACTTGATATACTGGACAGCGGCTATATTCGGCTATTTGATATAATACTTGATATACTGAACAGCGGCTGCTAGACAATACGTTTTGATTTGCCGCTGAGAGTAAAAGGTTAAGAGTTGGTTGTGTAGACCTATTTTGAATCCTGCATGCCGGTAAAGCTTTCACATTTTATCCACGAGCTGGCACAAGTATACACTCCTAGACCGTCTTGTTTGATTTTATATTCGCTGTCATTTTTGAAGTACTTAACGCTGAGAGTTAAAACTTTGCCTTCTAATTTCTGAACATCATTTTGCATAATTATCTAAAAGAATTGAAAGTGGGTGTGATCACGTGACCGCTAACTGCAAAGGGCCTATTGTCTCATAACACAATGCCAGCTACAAAATATACTACCGAATATGAGCCGATGTTTATAGCCTTTTGTAAAATAACCGAAATGGTACCCGCACTGTGGTTGGTTAAATAACTGTTAACTAAAATTCGCACTACTTTGCACTTTCTTCGTTTTTCCGCACTTTTCCGCACTTTTGATAAATATTTAAAGAAAAATACATTAAATTACAAAATTAACATTTATTAATTGCCATCATTTCAGATATACTTTAAGTTTCAAAGATTAAATAATTCATCAAGCTATGGATATTTACCTCTCCCAAATCCAAAAGCCGTTACAAAAGCAAATCAAATGAAAATTGTGCAACCAAAAAATTGTCAGGCAATGACGGTACAATTCGAGTGGCTGCAAATAGCATATCAGTTGTGCCTCTACCAGATCTACAACCGCATTGGCTCTCTGGAAAAGTACTGTCAAGTTGGGTAGTAAGACGGTTGACGACCACTCTGGCAAAGGTTTTACCAGCGATACTGAGGAGAAATATCCCGCGATGGTTATCACACAAACGTCTGTCACCTTTGTTTTTGTAGAGGTGAATAATCAATGCATCTTTGAAGTCCTGTAGAACTTCTCCTTCTGCCCAGAGTTCTTTGAAGAGACGTGTTAGTTCTCCGGGATGCCATCCTCACCTCGTGCTTTGCCGCTAGACAGTTGTTTGATGGCTTTAATTGTTTCATCCACAGTTGGTGGCTTGTCAAGTTCTTTTATCACTTGCTTTTGTGGTACTACAGCAATGGCATCTTCAGATATCGTTGACTGGCGGTTGAGTAGCTGGTTGAAGTGATGTGCCCATCTCTCTGTGATAAGGGTTGGTTCTTTAATCACAGTGTATCCATCAAGGTCAAAGAGTGAGCTAGTGCCTTTGGATGATGGTCCATACACAGTCTTGAGTTCACTGAAGAACTTCTTAGCATTCTTTGTATCTGCAGCTGTTTGGAGTTCTCTTGTCCTATCACACCACCATTTATCCTTCATCTCCCTGAGCTTGGCTTGAGTCTTTTGTTTCATCTTGTTGTAACAATCTTTCTTTGCCTGAGTCTTTGTTGTTTACATACTCAATGTGTAGTGAATGGAGTTCATCAAGCAGTGAGCTCACTGAAGCATCATTCTC
>JANCMA020657482.1:0-19107 GCA_024336925.2 Zoanthus solanderi
TTAGAATTTTTTTTAAAAATGGAAAAATAATCGTTATTTTTCATTTTTTCTCAGTATTTTGCATTTCTATCACACAAAACGGTATTTCCTATCTATTTTTTATAATATCTTTCAGTTTTAGACAAAATCTCAAAAATAGAAAATTAATCCAAGATGGCGGCCATCATTATTTTATAAGCCTTGATCACCATGGTAACACAATAATTGCCACATGATTAATATTAAATGAAAGTTCGAAGTCCAGTTAACATTCATGGCAAATCTTAAGTCGATCGGTCCACGCATAACGAAAATCTTGGGGAGGGGTCCAACGAACCCCCCTACCCCTCTTGAGGGAATATGTTTGACTTAAAGGCTTGAGGCTTGAAGGGTTAATCGGCTCATATTTTGGCGTAAAAGTCGAAATTACAGAGGGCGTAAAACCCTTGGAGTCAGATCGAGATCGACGAATCTCAGCCCAGATTTAGATTTTAGTTGTTGAAGTACAGTAAGAGGCACGACTAATGACCACTACACAACCCTGACTTCCCGTCAAAGCTGACCCCTTTCCTAACAGGGGGCATCAAAGACTGTCATCCGCTTAGTACTAAAGAAACCAGAGAAAATGAGCAATTAATTAAGCTTGGAAACGTCCACTAGGCTTGGAAACCGTTTTAGCTAACCTGCGATAAATTTAGAGTCTCGTTCAGGAGGAATCAAAAGACTCTCATCCACTTAATACTAAAGAACCAGAAAAAAGTAACAGCTCTATTGGCCACAAGGCTTGGAAACAGATTTAGCTAACCTGCGATAAATCAGTGTCTGGACCAGGGGGAATGAAAAACTGGAGCTTAGCGCCGGTTCTATGGGCCACTAGGTTGTAAAGAATTTAGCTACGTTTCTGTTCTGGCATAGAGAAGGATACAATTTTGGTAAAATATGTTTAAACAAGGAGTGTTCAAAAGAGAAAAAAATAGATCAGCTGTTAAGCTATCAGTACTTACTTGTTGTAGTTACTCCAGAAAATACCCAACACTGGCCGTATTTCACGGGCTCGCGAGTTGTCAAATATTGCTGTAATATGGCCGTGCTACTATTCCAGTGGACTGGGCTGATTCCGTCTGAATAGTTGCCGTCCCAACGACCAGTAAGAACTCCATTATCATCACTAGAGTTTACCTGAAATAGTTAGCTTATGGTTAACAGAGCCTCTTATACCTCCAAACTCAAATACGTTTTGCGATTGGAGAAGAACATGTCATGTGTCATTGGTCAAAACTCACTAACTCCTAGCTGGCGAACAAAACTCACTACTTGAACTTTTGACTCGCATGTGATCAGGTTGTGTACATTTGAAACAGCGGCAAATTTGTATGCCAACCGCGCCAAGGAAATAATTTTTACGCAGTCATGGAAGGTAAACGGTTTCAAACAGGAACTTCGGCCTCACCTCGGGGGAAATTAAGGGTCTTGGAGAAACAAAACGTACTGTTTCCCTTGGGGCCAATCATTAAGTGCCTATTTTTGCACCAAATAAAAAAAAACCAAAAAAAAAAAAAAAAACCAGAAACTATGCGCCTTTCGATAGTTATTTGATACAATCCGAAAAGTACAAAAATACACAACATGTCCGTTTTAGCACTAGTTATTTCTATGTACCTCCAAATGAAGGAGTTGATTATGATAGCATGGATTTTACCGCCGAAACTAAAGTTTTTAACTCATTTGATTGGGAGCTCAATTATTCGTTCCATGTAGATAATCAAAGCAAGATCAAACAAAAAAAAAAAAAAAAAAAAGAAAAACTAGCGTTTTCAAAATAACTTGGAACTATCTCGATGCCGGTAGAGTCTGCATCAATTTCAGAATAATTTTTCAAAATAACTTGGAACTATCTCGATGCCGGTAGAGTCTGCATCAATTTCAGAATCGGTGGCCTCGTAGTTCCTATTTTCAGATGATTCATTCTCTATTTCATATTGAATCCCGTTAGAAGGGTTGCTGCTTTCACGAAAAACAAAAATATGAAACTCGAAGCATTTAGAGTAAAGAGGCGGGAATTTAGTAACCGCAACATGAACTAACTAGTATCTGACATATCAAGCATTAAGCTTTGCAAGAGCAACTAACAAATTTTTCGAGGGAGTCGACAGAACCATACTGAATTGGCTTTATTCAACTTACAATTCAAACAGCTAAGAAACAAAATGGTGGTCACAGTACGAAAAGCGTGTTAACACTGGTAAAATGTAATGCGGGCTCAGATACTGAATATGGACAACTGACTAAGTGTAACACGGGCTCAGTGCCACGAACATGGCAGGAATAATGTAAACTAAGAATGAGAGAAAATTTATGTCAAGTCTATCGTTAAAAAGTTTATTTTTTAATATAAATTATACATGAATTCTTAAGTTGTCTAGTTTATCGATTATATTTACTTGGAAAAGAGATTTACAAACCATAGCAGCGACTGCACGAGAGATCAATACAGGATTACCCATTGCTGCTCCTCGCAAGTTTTTCATCTTCAGCAGATAGAGGCTCGCTTTAAGCGAAACTTCGTCAAACTGAAAAGTAAAAACAAAATATCGGCGCTTTGGTTTTGAGCTTCATAACACAAATAAATTAAAATATGCGTTGAGCCAACTTACAATTCTTAGGATGAGCACAATGTTTTTTTTAAAAAAACTATTTACGGATTTTAGCCTCAAAAATTCTTGAAATGTTTTTAAACGTAATATATCAAACACGAGAGACAGTGTTTCTTCACATTTCCAAACACTGTGAAGAGAGCTGAAAATAGGACGCGCATTGAGTATTTTTGACGAAATTCGAGGTGTTTGGAAATATGATGAAACGCTGTCTCGATTGTTTGATATATCTTCTCAATCGAAACTAAAACTAAGGAGTAAACAAAGAATAAAATCGTAAAAATATATGTTAATTAAGATCGCATTTAAAAACCATGGTCACGGACATGATTTTTTTTTGTTTTAACTTGATGAATTATTAATGAGTTTGAGAATTAATTTTCATAATTTTCAGTTTTCTATAGCGAGTATCAAAGCCCTACATGCTGTAAGAACATTATAAACAAAATTAAAACTAATTTGATAAGTCTTTTCAAGCGCAGCACACAACGTGATAATAACGATAACGATAATAATTATGATAATAATAATAATAATGATGATATTAATTTTTATAGCGCATAATGTTTAAATGCCCTTTACAAGCAAATATAGTGTGTTGCAAAAGTTCGTTCCGATTTAAAGTTTATATTTTTTAAACAAATCAATTGTTTCTTAAAATGTTTTAAATAAATTGAGGTATAGAAAATAATAAAATAGCTGGCAATAACAATTTTAATTGTCAACTAGATGCCTTTGTTTCGATCGCGCTAAATGTGCCCACGCGCGTTTTTCCGGCCATTTTTTCGCGCCATTTGTGTATCTTGTCCCTTTCCCGAATTCGTTATTCTCTGATTTTTCCTGAACTTTAAATTTCTGTTTTCTCTGTCACAAAATCAGTCAGACCTTGTTTCTGATAGAGCTTAAACAGCCATATATGTTAAGATCCTATGGTCATTCAGTCAAGGAAATTGCTAACTTTTTTAACAAGACGGAACGTTGGGTGAACAAGTGGTAGAAAAGAGAGTGCTTCGACGACAAACCAAGAAGCGGACGACCGTCTGCTTTAACCAACTGTGCTCGAAAATTAAATGAGAAAGTGAAGTATAAACGAAACAATTAACCAAGAAGATTTCCTAAAATCTTCAGCAGAAAAACATCAAAGTTTAGAGCATAACGGTGTGGCATGGAGATATATGACTAGGAGAGGATGGAAGGCTTTCAAGCGACAAAAATACCTCTGTTGAGCGAAAACAAAGGAAAGCCTGTTCGAGATTCGCCAAGAAATGCGCGAAGCTGAAACAAGAGGATTAATTTGGGACAATTGTTTATTCACAGATGAGTGTCCTAAATATTTTTTCCCAGTACCCCAATCCAAAAAACAATAATGTATTTGAATAATCGAATGAAAAATGTACAAAATAAATAAAAAACAAACAAACAAACAAACAAATAAATAAATAAATAAATAAATAAATAAATAAATAAAACTATATGCCTAATTTTTAAAAAGGTAGTTTTAATAAATAATGAAATGATAGAAGAAAACAAATCGGAACAACTTTTGAAACACCATGTACGAACTCGACAGTTGAGAGTCTTCACATCGTCCGCTACAGCGGCTCACATACATTTATACATATCAAGATTGCTTTCAGTAGACTAGACAGACCACAGAACATTGGGATAGCTCAGTACCCTACTCCATACGATAGATGTGTGTGGGTTCTTTATAGTCCCACCAGAGAGGATCGAGAGACTGGGCCTACAGGTTTAACGTCCATATCCGAGAGCAACTGACAAAACCATAAGAGTGACTGCTCGTCTCGATAAGACTATATATATATATATATGCAGTCAAATACAAGGAGAAACTCGGAAAAAATCCGGGCCCCAGATGGAATTTGAACCCACGACCCTCCGTGTTCTAGTCGGATGCTCTAATCACTGAGCTACTGGAACTCTATGGTGAGCATGGGTCAATTTTTGGGTCTTGACTTGAACCGCATCGCGCATATTGAAGAACTGTATATTGGCACTGTGAGTTTGGCAAATTTATTGGCATGCCCATTTCTATCTGCTGACAAATAATTTGTCATTTATGAACAAGGGGTAAATGCGCTTGGTCTTGCCAGCTGTACTCTGCATTTTTGCAAGTTTGACCAAATGAAAAAAGCATCTGGGTGCTTTTTTGTGCAAATTGGTAGCATGGCGTGAAAATATTTGGATTTTCCAGTCATGCAATAGGGTAGACTTGTCAAGTATAGAGGCTTCAACAAAGTCTCTTGCAGAATTCGAGTGTTTACAGCCTGTATTTTATACGTATTTCAAAACAAGTTGCATTAAAGAAAGTAGAAGAGTTGTTTCTAAAGGTTTTGTTTGTCGATGAAAGATTAAAATCAGTCTTGAGAGAGCTCGTTGTTTCAGGTATTTTTTGTATTTTGTTCTTGCTCGAATTTGTGATAAATCAACATTTTGTTACATTTTAGTTGTATATAAGCCTTATGAGTAGTCAAAGGTTTGGCTCATCTTTTTATTATTTTTTTTTATTATTATTATTTTCATGTGTCATAAATACTTTAGAACCAATAAATCTTGAAATGAGGAAAAAACTTGACTACAGGAATTTTTTATTTAGCCATACTAGTTTTGTTGGCTACACGAACTATGCCTGTAGTTCCACAAACTCTATAATAGAAACCTCTTTTGCACATAGTGCAATATCCTTTATGCAATGAACACTTGTATTGTGTATCACACAAATCACTGCCAGTGTTTGAAGCAAACAAGTCAGTTTTTTCAGAATATTCAAGTTCAAAAAATTCTTCTCAGCAAGTAAAGACAGTATTTTCATAATCCTGGTTCATCGCATAGATCTATATCTGTAAAAATAATTTTCTGATCCTCTAAGTTTATTTTAAGGGCAACATTTCTGCTCCCGGAGAGACCCTTTTTAAGACACAATATAGGATTTGGATCTGTTGCCATGGTAACAAAATATCCAAACAACAGTGTCGTGGTAATGTTCTGTAGTGGGCAGTTTCTGAAAAAATCAATTCGTGCTGGAATTTGGGTTCCAGGGTACCTTACCACCTTAATTACAGATAAAAGTTAGGAAGATATACAGAGAATCACAGCTTCATAACTAACCAGGTTGTCGTATATGTAAACGAGCGTTAAAGACTAAATAGTTTGATCATTTTCTTCGGGAAACCTAACATCAGCAATAATAGAATTTGTCTTCAAAGTCGTTTTAGGTTTCAATGAAACAAATAAAAGAAAAACGAAGAATAAAATTAAAATTCAAAACAGGTTCAGTATTCCTCGTAATAAATCAAAGAGTCTGTAAGTGCTCATAAGAATATGGCAACGGTTTTTCCAAATTTAATTTTTCAAAAACACCTAAACCTGATGAAGGTCTAGTGAAACAGGAAAAATAATATTTACAATGTCAAGCAGTGCTCACTGTGCGAACTAATGACAAAACACAAATTGGGAATTTCACATTTAAACATGTTAGAGCACATATAGCTATATTATTCTATTTTCCTAATTTAGCTATCGCACGAACAACCAATTTTCTTGTCCAAAAAAACCTTTCCTTAGCTAAGAGTAAAATACTGTTTTACCTTCATTCCCAAGTGGAACAGCGCTGTAACTTGCAAGAAAACCACTGTCGCGGACACTGCCATCTGATACAAACGTGACTTGCATGGTACCACTCTCAGCTATTTTTTCGGACGGGACTGCTTTCCCACAAAATTTCCCTAGTAGAGACGACCCATCTCGTAACTCAACGTAATCATACTTACAAGTGGACGAAGACTCCAGTTGGAACGAATCAAAGGTTAATTTTAGCCTCATTCCCTCGGGACTAGTAATCCTCCACGTGCAGTTCAGATTGTTAGAGTAGTCAAATGGATAATTGCGACTCTTGATATTGCCTTTGATGCCGGTTATCTCCAATGGTGTACTTGAACAACCTGGAAGTTGATTTAAACTGAAATGCGTTACCGACTTTATCCTTAATAAGTTTTGCTTTTCTCGTGTAGTAATGGCCCTGATCTTTTTCTGATCGCTTTGAATCGAAACAGACAACTGCAAAATAATTTTTGTCTACGCAATCACTGTTTTTCAAAAAGAGCCAAAGATAAACCAGAAAAACTTTTGCACAAGCTAAGCAGTTACAATCCTGATATTATTTTTATTATTATGGAAGAAAACTCAAGTCCTTTTTAGATGCTGACTTAGACTGAGAGTGACAAGGTCACAACAAAAATATACCGAAATTGGGGAAAATTCCCCACCTACAAGGCATTAGAAGTGTGAGATAAGCACAAGCATGAGCACAAGCATAAGGAAACCGTGTTCACACACTTGAAATAAGCACAAGAAAATGAAACATATACGCGTGCGCAAAGTTGACTGCGTGTTGTGTTTCTCACTGGCTTATGCTTGTTTCACGAATGTTCACACTGGTAAAACTAACGAAATAAGCATAAGTACAAGAGAAAGAAAATTGTTTTTTTATTCTTGTGCTTGTTCTTGGGCTTATATTACGCATGTTTACACTTGGATTTTCCTGTGCTTGTGCAAGTGTGAACCAGGGTTTGTTTAACTGTGTTTCATTAGGAAATATTCATTGTACCAAACGCATCCTCATTAATTTGATCAAGAAATCAAAAACAAATTATTGCCAAGCAGGTTACCCGAGATGTATTATCAGTTAGCACTGTACAAAGTTTCAAAAGAAATCAAAATACTGAAGATCTCAAAGTAAATCCCGAATATCTCTTTGATGAATGAAAGAAAGTCTTGGTGAAGATTCGATACTGTAAGAGCAACGAAAATCAATGCCGAAAGGTTAATGGAGAAAGTGAAAACATTTATTTACAGATTAGAAATATTTTATCATTTTATCATTGTTTAGTATCATGGCAAACGTGTAAAATCAAAAGCTTCTCTCATCTAAAAGATGAAAATACCCAAAAATACCCACGTTTCACGCGTTGTCTATCATAGGAATTAATGCGCATTAATGAACATACAAACGTAATACTAATACAACACTCAACAGATAACACGGAAACAAAACGCATCTTGTGTTCAAACAAATGTCACACGTTCCAGTGCAAAATTTAATTTAAGGAAATGGGGTATTTCAAACGAATAGCTTATGAGGGACTCCTAAGACAAATGACACGGTCTTTCAATAAATGAGTGTAATATTCCATTGCACTGTGATAATAACAGAGTTTTTAACAATTTTAAGACAAAACACACCGTGAAATTCATATCTGTGGTGCATTCTTGAGTGTCTTACCGCTGTTTCTGGATGAAACTGACGTAAATACAGCTTTGAAGCCCTTGTAAGATGCGGAAGGATCGGATTTGAACGTCAACAGCATGGAGCCACTGTTCGCGTATCGTGTTGGAGGAAGATTACTGCCACAATATTTTCCAAGAAACGGTGAGCCATAACTGAGGCCATTTTGCAGTTTTACATAGTCGTAATTACATTTGGAATGCGACTCCAAATGAAAACTGACAAAGGTAAGTTTCAATGTTTTTCCTCTAGGTACAGTGATTCGCCATACACAGAACAAATTATGGCTGTAAAGAGATGGATGGTTGGGGCTTGTGAGAATTCCGCTCGGTGCTGTGATGTCTTTTGGTTTGCCATCGCATCTGTTAAGAGCTGATCATAAACAGAAAATAATATAACGGACTATAAAACATTTGATTATTATGAATAAACCAGGTACCTAATTATATCAAATTTCAGGAGCATTTATATATAAACATAACATGAAAACTTACAAGACGCTGCTTTTAAACATTGATTGAAGTTAATATTTTAATTTTTAAAAGTATTTGTTTGTTTGCTGAGGCAATTACCGTACAGAAGTAATTTAGAATTACGGAAAATAAATATTTACCTGTTGCTGCTCCTTTAAATGTGAGTTGGAGCGAAAGCACTAATGCCACCACAACAATTGTTGTAAAGCAAGGCATAGTCGGAAAGAGAATGCTCTAAAACGCAGACTTTTGATATTGATATATGCATCGCATGAGATTTATTCGAGGATTAAGTTACTACAACCGGTAAAGCAGACAGGAAGGGGGAGTGGGTGGGGGGGGGGGGGGGCTAAGGGGTTTCTTCGTGAAGCCCTGAAGCCTCTTTTTTATTATTCGTTAAACTTAATAAAAGAAAATAAAAATCCGTGATTCGTGAGTTAGGCCGCGTACGTGACCCGGTCATCTAGAAAAAGTATAGTCCGTTAATCGGGAAACATTAATTGTTTCCTCGTGATTTGCGGTGTTTTTCCTTGATGTTTAATGTTTGAACCTGCTCACGGGACCGGAAAATACTATGAACGGCCTTTTGTTTCTGATTTGTTTGACCAGTTTTACTAACTGATCTCTAGCGCTCATGTTTCAGTTTTAGGCGTTTGTCAGCTTTAATATGGAAGATGGAAAAAGTACAGTTTCGAGCTGATAGTGTAGAGTTCTAGTGAGTAACAAGGCGATAAGTAAGTTATGTCTAATTAGCTGTATTAAGTCTGTGTACAACAGATTTTGTGTTTGAAAAGTATCTTATTTCTCGTAAATCGTGAAATGCAAAAACTAAAATCCGTGAAACGTTCGTCTCACTTTTAGAAAATCGTGAATCGTGCCAAGATAACCCCTTACCCCCCTGAGCAGAGTATACTCCTATTGACATTCTTCCCCTTAGGCTATTCAATACTAGATTTTTAAAACTGAAAGCTATCCGACAGGGCAATTTCTTTTATATCTTTCATATAGTTTTCTAGTATCTCAGCAAGACTATCTGATATCTACCTGTAGTACTTATTTTTCCCTTAATGTTCGTGACCTTTGAATAGGGAGTGTCAACAAAATGTGCCCCCTCTTCAGCCTCACGTGTATACTAAAACGCTTAATAAACCTTCCTATTTACTGAGTAAAAGTGATTAATAAACATTTCTCACCCGAAGAGTTTTACAAAAAGAGCCTAATAAACTCTCCTCTATCAAAGACTTGAACAAACAGTGCCTAATTATTGTCCCACCATCCAAAAATGTTTTCCTATCTACTCACAATGTCTTAAATGGCCGACATGCTTATATATAAACTACATACTCTATCTATGAAGATTATATAGCATTGTTAGACTATGAGACTATTTTAACCAGATAAATGAAGTCAAGAGTTAATGTTGTCACTTTCTTTCCGTTAAGCTATGAACCTTAAACCCGTTTAGGTACAGTAAGCACTCAATAATGGTATTAGACTCACAAACAGAAAAAAAAATTTACCCCTGTGGGCATCATTGTCCGTATCACATCATTGTGGTTGAAAAGTTTTACAATCATACAAATTAAAGGGTTCTTGGTTTTATCTTAGATGGTCCTCCGCAGGTAAAATTTGTAGAACTATAAATATTTTAAATAAGAAATAGAAACGTTTTGAACAGTATATTCAAACATTTTTTGCCAAACGGTTAATGTTAAAAATATTAAAAATCTGCTGAGAATTTTATATAACGTTAACTATTCTTTTTAAAAATTTTAAAAATTTACTGTAATATGACTATCAATATAGTATAAAAAAAAATAGTAGTAACTGCTATAGAATTATGAGGGTTGCCACCTCTTCTGAAAACAGTTGCACGCTTAAGTACTTAGCATTGTCACGTATCACGAAAAATACGAAAAAATATAAAAACTGATCCAATTCCCAGAAAAAAAAAAGCAAGCAAACACAATTCAAGTAAAATTTCAAAGGCTAAATCATGTTTCACAGAAAAAATAAAAATTTTATTCTCGTTTTTCGAGGAACGAGAGAATGCACCCTAATTTAGTTTCGCAGGTTTTTTGGCCCTCGTTTTCGTGTACATCGACGATGTCATTTCTTTGCATGTGCTAGTGCTTCTTGGTTCCGCTTTGGTTATTGAGTTGTGTAGCTCGGCGGCCATTGAGTCAAACAAATTTACCAAGTTGTGTGGCTCGGCGGTCATTGAGGCAAAAGCATTTACTGTTAAAATTTGGTAGTTTTTGAAGATTTTCGAGGTTTTTATCATAAAATATTTATTGTAAGTACGTTACAAGCATGTATATGTAACTTTTAACTTAAAAAGAAATAAAAAATAAAAAGTAAATTAACATTAAAATTAACATTAAAAGCCGACGTTTCGTCGTCATCATGACACCATTCTCAAGGCAAAGTGAGTAATTAATGCGAAGATTTGATTTCTATAGTCTCTACGAATTAGGATAATAACAAAGAACCACAAGTTATTCAAGTAAATACCTTTGCGCGTATCGAGTCCGTTTGCACGTTTAAGGATGGTTTAAGTTTTATTATGAAAAGCATCTCATTAATTAGACAATGAAATTTGTTAGAGCATTTAGTAAGCACGTGAAATTGTTCTGAGAGACAAGGTCGTACATTGGAGTTATGGTCGCTAAAATAATGTTTACAAATTGACGACGATTTTTGTTTGTGTCCATCAACGCGTTCGTGGAGGTGGCCGCCAGTGTAACATAACCTCCACGAACGCAATTTTAAGTTAAAAAAGAAAAAGAAAAAAAGCCCAGTTGCATTAAAGATGGCAGAAGAAATAATTCATATAATGTAGAACAAAGTAAGATTAAACTCGTCCTTGTCCTTCTGGGCATTCCCAAGAATTTGTTTACATTTCGGTTGGGGCTCATGTAAGGGGCCGTCGGAAAATCGATTCCGTCCCACTTAACGTCAATTGGATGTTAAGAGGGGGGGGGGAGGAGGGGGCAAGGAAAAAGACGTTAAGAGGGACGTTAAGGAAAAAGGCTTGAAATAATATAAAAAAATGAATAGAAAAGTATATGAAATTGAGCTTAGAAACTCAATTCAATACAATGTAAATGGAATCAATGCGCTTTAATGATATCTAAATAGATACCCTATTCAGCTGTCGACGCAACGCTCGAAGAAGATCAACGTCCATCACTGAGTTTCGCTTGTACAAGCACAATTCTAACTATCGCCTCTGCTAACAAATTTTGCTTCTGGGTCGCTTTAAAAGTCAAGGATGAAGTGACAGAGCTAAGATCTAATTCAATTTCACTAGCTTCTTTCAGCTTCGAGCTCACACCATCTATCGCTGCATCTACCACTTTGAGCTTTTCCGAAAGCTTTGTAGCGTGGCCCTTTCGAACCATTTGCTGCATGTATGCTTGATGCAACTCCTGATAATAATGAAATGCATGTGCGCAGGGGATTGCAGCTGTTATGAACGCATTATTGTTCATTACATCTTCTTTGACAATGGCAGGGCAAAGAGCGTCCAAAAAAGTGACAACTTCAGCTTTCTCATGCTCCTGGATATATTTTTCTCGTTGACCAGCGTGGAGGACTTTGGCCACGTTTGAAGAAGAAACACAAACTTGTGCCCGAAATGAACTCGTATCTGCTAACAGGACTCTTGTAAATATAACTTTTTTCAGTATTAGCAGGATCGGAACGAGCAAAACTACCAAATAGGGTTAATTGCTTTGCCAGTGCTTAAATCGCAGCAATATCGCAGCCAGCAAAGGCAGCCATTTGCATCGAAAGCACCACACGCAAATGACGGTGCTTAGGTCTATCACAGTCTGTTTCACACCCCAGGGACAATTTTATTATCTTAAGTTTGTCGAGTTTTTTTTACATTTTTTATCTCTGATGATGCCGTTGAACGGCGAAAGCTAAGATCTTTTAGAGTTTTTAAAAAAAAACTAATATCTATCAAAAAAAGTTTTACACTAGCTTCAGGCAGCAATAGCTTTTACCATTTTATATTTTTTATCATGCTGTTAAAGGACAATTTCATTAGACATGAAGGTATGTTTATATCTATACTTTCTGCAATAATTTTGTCGAATGTGTACATTTGTGTACGATAGAAGCGCTTTACAGCGCCCACTCGCGGCAGAGAAACATCAACATGTCATGTCCTGTACCAAATTCATAACACTATTATAAATAGTACCATATATGAAAGATAAGATAGTGGACAATAGTGGACGTTAAGCGAGGGTCAAGGGGGGGGGGGAGGGGAGGGGGTAAGACCTTAACGTCTAATTGACGTTAAGCGGGACGGAATCGATTTTCCGACGGCCTCCCTCTTAAATGATAATTGTACAAAACAACATACAACGGTACGTATTAATACTGAACATACAGAAATGAATAAAAGAAAAATAAAGCAACAGTGTATTAAATATTTTGTTCTGTTATATAAATTTATGTAATATGTATATTATATAGAGGATATTACATGGTTGTGCGGAGATACGGATTTTATCTTCAAGTGCTGATAATATCTCTTACGAGTGAGCGAAGCACAAGAAGATTAAATCCGTATCTCCAAGCAGCCATGTAATTTTCTTTTTATTATATGAAATCAAATAAAAAGCAAAAATTATAAGCATAAGTACTGACTGTTCCTGTCTTCAAAAAAATGAAGGTAAATAATGGCTACTAAACTTGCTCAATTCATAAACCTTTTTATTAAACCACAATTGGCAAAAATGCTTACACAAGGTGGAAAAAATGCTTCAACTTCAATGAAACTTGCATCGACCATAAATAAAAATAAAAAAAATTTTACTTACGATACCGAAAGAAAAAATCTTACTTCTGGCTTTCATAACTACTTTCAATCACTTTGAGACGTTTCTATTTTTTCCTTTCAAATGACCTCTCTCGTTTACCAAAACATTAATTCTGCTGCAAATCTGGATTTACTGTTTGAATGAAGCTCTTGAGCGGCACGACAACATATGCTTTTTTCTCTTCGCTCGGGTCCAAATCAACTCAAAACGACTCAAAGCACCCCGCGCGCGGACCATTGAAAACCGCGCGAAAATGCTAAAAGCTGATTGGTTCAAAAATTATATCACACATGTGTTGATAAAAATGGTATCGCCACTGGGGAGAATAGGGATATCATTTTTCTCATCTTGCTACCATTCGGTATAAAACTGTATTTCATATAATAAACAACTGTATCTCATATAATAAAACTTGCTTTTCTCCATTCCCATGTATATAATAAATATCTATAGATGTTATATTCCATTTGTCCAAACAGTTATGGAGGGATGCTTGCAGCTTGGATGAGGTTCAAGTACCCCAATATCATTAATGCGGCACTTGCTGCCAGTGCTCCAATTTACATGCTGGCACGTGATGCTTCCAGGGACTTCTTTTTTAAAGCAGTAACAAATGTGAGTTTTTAACTTAGATAAAAAGGGATGGGAAGGAATTGAGCCTGGGGAAGAGGTGTGTGGAGAGTTACCTGGTACTCACCCAACCTTTGAGGATACAAAAGCCCTTCAAACTTTGAATCTTTTTGAAACCCCAACAATTTTGTTCATAAACGCGATTACCTAAAATACAATTTGGCTAATGACGTTTGCAGAATATTTTAATTTGGATTTTCACTGCTAAAATATCTGCTAACTCTTCCGGTTTTCTCGGGGGTCTCCAGGTTTTTCATCAAATCTCCCGGTCTCCCGGTTAGAACACCAAATGTCCCTGGAAATACCTACCGTAGCCTTTTTCCAAATTTTTCAATCAAAATCGTAATTTCCGAGATATCAGAAAGAAAAAAAAGAATTTGTGCATTTGCAGAATTTTGCGACTCGTATTTTCATTGCTAAAATACGAGTTGTATGTTTGCAGAATTTTTTAACTCGTATTTTCATAACTTTTATTACATAGATATGAGTGTTTTACTGTAAAATATGCCACTTGTAGATTTTATATGAAATTACATCCGGGATGCGAGTGACATATTTTCCATATTCCCACTAGTGAAAATATCGCCGACCTCATTCCTTTGTTTTCCTTGCGTTGTGATAAGCTACGACAGCCAGTAAACCCTTTAAAAACATTTTAGCAAAATTTAGAAAAACATTTCAGTATTTGTATACATTATATTTTTGACAAATTCTAAGATAAACATTTTTTGCTGTTGCTTTTGTAATATTTTAGCCATTTGCAAAATAAAGACACTTTTGGAGATCATTTTCTTCTAGTCTTTTTTAATCTTCGAAACACTCATATCTATGTAATGAAAAGAAAATTACACGTT
Organism: Zoanthus solanderi; assembly: GCA_024336925.2. Taxonomy (NCBI): domain Eukaryota; kingdom Metazoa; phylum Cnidaria; class Anthozoa; order Zoantharia; family Zoanthidae; genus Zoanthus; species Zoanthus solanderi. The sequence goes on from JANCMA020657482.1 coordinate 14,734, forward strand.
GGTTTGAACATATGAAGTTTATCTTCCCGTGGAAAGAAGATTTTTTCCACTCGAAGATAAACTTCACATTTTCGCGCCACCATATCTTCTATGTATTTTTTTACAACCGCCGCCTGGTTAGCCTAGTTGGTAAGGTTCCATTCTACCGTACGGGAGGCTCGGTTCGATTCCCGGCCGGTGAAACACTCAGGGTCTTAAAATAATTGAGGAGAAGGTGCTGCCTTTGTTATAACATCAACAAATAGTTAGACCATCGCGTTTTTTCGGATAAAGACGTTAAACCGTAGCTCCAGTCTCCCGACCCTCTATCGGGAGACTTAAAAGAGCCCATGCGAATCTATCGTAAAGAGTAGGATGGTGATCCCGATGTTGTGTGGTCTGTCTCTTCTACTGGAAGCATTATTAATAAATAAAAATATTTGTGAGTCGCTGTAGCGGGAGATCTATATAAGTCTCTCAACTGTCATCTCTGTAATGGTTTGTAAAGCGCATTTGAACATTTATATGGATGAATGCGCTATATAAAATCAATGCATTTATTTATTTATTTAACATTAAAATTCTCAGCTGTAAAGTTCTGCAAAGCCATAACTCGTATTTAGGCTTTAACAGTGAAAATTAGGGTTGTAAGGAAGCTGTTTGAACTCATGACCTACATGGGCAGCCGTAGCTACGATCCGTAAAACTGATCCTTAAAATCCTTTTTCCAGTGCCTAAAGTTTCCAGTTCATGAATTCTTAAGAAGCAAAGTTTAATGAAAATTTTTTAAGTCTTCAGATTTTTGCGCTCCAGGAGTTGGTAGGTATGCCCTATGCCACACCACAGTGTACGTTCTGAGTAGCAGGCCGTAAAATTGTCACCAATCTTCATGAAATAGTCTCCTCGTAGACATTTTCGTGTCAGTCCTTCCCAGTTCCCTCCCCACTGAGAAGGACTGACATGAAAACGTCTCTGAGGAGGCAAAGGGAAAGAGAGACTGAATGTTTTAAATGTAGCTGCTTTGATACGTTCAAGTTTCATTAATATGTATGGCAACCTGCAATTTCAGTTTCAAATGATTTGATTCCAAATATTCGCAGTGCATGTGGCGTAAAATCATACTAGCGAAATGAGAGCTGAGCAGCTACACGCTGTTTTTTAAAAGAACATTGAGGCTCAGATTGGCCGAAAATTAAGAACAAGCTCAGACTGAGGCTGAAAAAAAGTAAAAATGTTTCTAGTTGAAATTTTACTGAATCTTGTAATTTACGTTTGCAATGTGCACAGTAAAAACACAGAAGTACCGTTTCCCATTTGTTATTATATCTACTATTGACCCAAATGATACACGTATTCCTCAAACGCAGCATTGCTTTTCAATGCTCCTCTTCATTTCAAACCGCTCACAGAAATAAGAACAAATTAACAACAAATTGAGCCTGAAGCAGCCAAAAAAGTAAGAACAATGAGCCTCGGCAAAATGTACTGGTTCTTTTTTAAAAAAAGCTTGTGTTTAAAAAAATAATTAGAACCGTACCCTTAACACTTGTTCCAGATTGGAATTTATTGAAAGCCAAGAGCAGCGGTCAGATAATACCTTTTAGTGAAGAAACATTAGTTTTAGACTTAAGAGTAAAAGGTGTGTTAACCTTTGAATTTTCATAAAGCCTTAAGCTTGTTGATGTTTTATAATTATTTTCAAGCTTTTCCACTGCCTTGTTAATTTAGGACTTCAAAAGGGCAAATGAAAATTGTCCGATTTATGTTCGTGGTGGATTTAAAAAGCTTGAAGAACTGAAAGCTCGGGGAGCAAAAGGTAAATCGACAGATTGATAAATAAATCATTATAATCATATACATGAAAAGTTACTTAATTCTGATTGGTCAAGAGCAGTGCAATTACTTTGAAATTCTGTGTAGAAATTTGTAATTTCATGCAATTGCAATCTCAAAGCTAATAAGCCAATCAAAATGCAGAAGTTTCTAGGACAACGATGAAGAAGACTTGAAACAATGACGTGCAATGGTTCATGTACACTTTCTCGCTCGACTGGGTTGGAAACCTAGTTTCCACAACAATTGGTATTAACTTTATACATAATGGCACAGAAATAAAAGAGCAAGATGCTTAGTTGTTAAAATAAAGTTTTTAAAAACTCTATTACTTATTTGTTTTCTTTAATTGAACAGGTCTTGGAGAGATATCAAGAATTTTTAAGCTTTGCAAGCCTTTGGCTTCAATTGGACAAGTACGTATGCTTTTATCAAGACGTAGTGAATCTTAATTATTGCTTCTTTAACTTGGATCCATTTCATCTGCTCTCATTCAATTATTATTTTTGTTTTTGCTCATCTAAAACGATTTTTATTTCTCGTTGTCAAAGTTTAAATGTTCTGCCTGCTGCCATTTTGAAATGTAACTTCTCCCAGTAAAAAAAACATACCAGGTTGCCTGTAGCAAACCAATCTTTGAAGGGTTCGTTTTCTTTTTCTTTTCGTGACTTTGTTGACAGAAAATGGAAAAATTGCGCAAGACTCTTGAGGGCGCAGCTGTTTTGAAAAGATAAAAAATAAGAGAAGATCTGGAGATGAAGTGGGAGATAATGTGAGCAGATAAAAGTGCAAGAGTTTGATGTAAACAAGTTCAAATAACAAATTGAAAAAATGCTTGATGTTGCCAATTGGCCCTTTGGAGTTAGATGTCACATGATCACACCTATCTTAAATTAATTAAATATGACAAAATGATGTTCCGAAATGGAAAGAGCAAGTTTTAACATTAGTTAGAAGGCATAGTTTCAAGTCTCAACGTTTAGTACTTCAAAAATGACAGCAAAAGTAAAATCAATATTTTTTAAGGAAATGTATGTGAAAATGGTACTGGAGAGCAAAACTTGCTCTCCAGTTATACAAATCCTTAGAAAATATCCTATTTTCTGTTGCTTGCCAGGTTCTCCATATTTGAAGTAAAGAGCTGAAACTTTGCCATTTTACAAATGTGAGCCTGCTCTTTCCATTTCTGGATGTCATTTTGTCATAGATAATTGTTTAAGGTAGCTGTGGTCACGTGACCCCCAACTGCAAAGGGCCTATCGAAATGCAGTGTTTCTCTTGTACTCAACTGTTGTTCATTTTTCAGGTTAATCATCTTATTGGATGGATTCGCAATGCCTTCACCATAATGGCCATGATGGACTATCCCTACCCCACTAATTTTCTTGCACCCCTCCCTGCTAAGCCAGTCAATTATGCGTGCAAATTGCTTTCTGGTGCTGAAGATAAGCTGCAGGGATTAGCCGAGGCAGCTGGGTTGGCATATAATGGCTCCAGTGCACACAACACTGGGGTTGAATGTTTTGATATCTGGGCAGAGTTTGTGGAGTGTGCTGATCCAACAGGTTGTGGAACGGGAAATGCCAACAAAGCTTGGGATTACCAGGTGAGTCTGAAATATGTTTGTTACGACAAACCGATTTTTGTTAATGCTAGTAGCTGCGGTAAAATACTAAATCCTTTACAAGCCTGTAATATGGAGGTGGCGCTTATCTCGGGTTTCTGTAGTGTTAAGCGGGTGAGAGTCTTTGACTCCCCCTGGACGGGACACTAATCCATCGCAGAATAGCTCCCAGCAGACGCTGTTACTCATTTACCAACATCGGAAGAATGGAAAGCTGAGTTGGCTTAGGCGGAAAGAAGGTGTCACAAATGTTCAGATCTTGGCAGAGCCGTAGATAGAACTGAAGACCTTGTGGTTGGAAGGCAGAGAGATCTTACAAATTGTGCAAACTACGCCTGCCCAGTATCTTGTATCTGTGACTAAATACCAAATTTCCGAGACAAACTTTAGCAACTGAAACTTAAATCCAATAAATCACGTTAATTCCAACAGAGCATGCGTGGTTGGAGCATTTGGTAAGATGTCTGCTTTCCGACCACAAGGTCCCCAGTTCGATCCTGGCTCTGCCGAGATTTGTAAATTTGTGCGACCTTCTTTTCCGCCTAAGCCAACCCAGCTTTCCATCCTTCCGGAGTAGGTAAATGCGTATCAGCATCTGCTGGGAGCTAACCTGCGATGGATTAGTGTCCGATCCAGGAGGAGTCAAAGACTCTCATCCGCTTAACACTACAGAAACCTGCGATAAGCGCCGTCTCCATGGGCCACATGGCTCGTAAAGGATTTAGCTTTTTTTAATTCCAACTTATATCTTGTAACTTTTACTGAACAACTGCACTTTTTTGAATGATCCTTTTTCACAGAGCAATCCACTATTATATATAGTGTTACTCATCCATAAATTTTTACCATAATTAAATTCTTTCTTAGTAATAAAAATGTAAATTCTACACCGTAAAAAAGAGAGAATACTTACTGACGTTTCGGACGTTAGTCCTTCG
>JANCMA020657591.1:0-19106 GCA_024336925.2 Zoanthus solanderi
TAATATTGCGCGCTGTTGCCGCAGCTGCAAGTGCGCTTGAAAATTCACTCCGCACACCCGGCGAATTCTTCGCGGCGGTTTTAGCGCCGCGCTGTTTTCGCCTAGTGTGCGGCCTGCTTAACGTATTGCGATGATGGATGATAGATTTTGCGATCGGTGATTAGATTTTGAAATGGGGGTAGTTATAAGTACGTTGTTTTATGAATGTACGGCAAACTCTATCCCCAAATGCAAACCCTTGACTTTTCAAGGCTTGTATAAACTGCTTTAAATTTACTCGGCAAAAACGTCAGTTTCTACGTCGGCTAATTTAGTATTTCCTAAAAGCGTTCTCATTACACCACAACATATCGAAAACCTAGACTTAACAAGTCGAAAAGTTTCATGTGTTGAAATTGAAACCTTAAAGCAATCCATGTATCTGATAAAGATGCAAAAGAAAAAGTTGAGCATGGTCTGCAACTTTCACTTTTTTTTCTTTGAAGCATCGAAACTGAAATACTGAGCAGCTATACAACACATGTATCAAAACAAAACAAAACAAAACAAAAGCAGTGCATGTCAGAATTAAAATGTAGCAATTAAATCACCAAGTGTTTCATGCAGTGCCAGATGATGAAAAGTATGATTTTTTTACCAAGCATTTCAAACTTCCCGAGAGCTTTTAAACTCCGAAACCTAAGCTTCACGGAAATATAAAATCTTTCCGAGGATCGTGGTTGAAGTTTCGGCCTTTGCCGGTGTACAGTCAGTCACAACATGGGAGTTTGTGCTATCAAGTCGCATTATTATAAATTCTGGTGTTCTGGTAAAACGTGTGATACAGAGGTTTACTTTACAAGGCCACTGATATTCTCAAGGAACACAATGTTCAGCTAACAATACCAACTAGAATCTTCAATGAAAACACAAAAGTTCATAAAAGCATCGAAAGAGCCACAAAAGTCTTAAAGTTCTCTGATTGATTCCGCAAGGCAGAGAAAATTACTGAAATCGGAAATTGCTTCGCAGTATTAGTCTGTGTATAGTTAAAAGAGAAATTTGCGAATCCAAATTAATAAACAACCTTCGTTCACTGTAAAACATCCGCGCCTGCAATTGGTCAAAATTGATCACGTGATTTCGATTTATTTGTCACAAACCGCCAAGACCGTGCGGGCTGATGAACGTTAACCTTTGCTTCTTAATTTAACCATGGCCGTGTCTTCAATAAATTCAAACCACTGAATATATGAATCAAAATGATTTTTATTGACCTTTTACTCCAGCAAAAATTGTCATATATCAGAGTATACACTCAAGTTATTTAATTTGGCGGGCTTTTTGGCGCACGTACAGCAACGTTCCCGCCTTTTGGACAAGTTTCAAGTTTGGGTTTCTTGAGAAGCAGTTTGCGACATAGTTGTTCAGTTTTTGTTTATTTTTTTTATAGATTTGGAATTCAATCCTTTGCCAGATTAACTGAAGACCGGAGTTACAATTATTGAAAATGGTTTGTTTTATGGTGACGAGCACATGGGAGCGAAAATATGCATATTCCCGACTATTTTGACAAGATCGCTTGAGGGGGTCAGAAGCAAAGTGGACCAACCCACATTTTGTAGTTTTTGAGAAATTTGCAGTTGAATAGTTTTTTCGTCTAAAAAATTGACACATGCCTTGTTGTATAAAAATGACATATTCTTGGTATTTGGAGTACTAATAAATTATTTCTTACCCATTCTGATGAATTGACCGTTCTTTTACGTGTTTTAGTCACTGTCTCAGATGTTTCAGCTTCCGCCATTTTGTTTCACCACGCAGTACAAAAATGGCGAGCCCGCGATATTTTGGTCTGCAAATTTGTGGCTTGGCCCACTTTGCTTCTGAACAAACTATTCAAAGCCAAACTGGACCAACTTTTAAAGCGACGGTAACTCAGTATGAGCCATTTGTGGCTTGGTCCACTTTGGCTCTGTAAAGTTTTATAAAAATACTATCCAAAAATATTAAAAAGTCAAATTTGGATTTTTTGAGGGTTGGTCCACTTTGCTTCTGACCCCCTCAGTTGAAAAAGAAACTCCTGGAACGAACCATAACAAAAAAAGCCCAAAAGTTACCTGTGGGTGCCTGTCAGTCTGCATAATGCAGCACAAACATTTCCGAGGTTTATTAGTCAAGTCAATCATGTAGTAAAAGCACAATGCTTGTCGGATGTAAAGATCAACGTCAAGTATAAATAGCACAACTAATGATGTGCTAGTTGCTAAGTTGAAGCCATGATAAAGGGGCTAAGATGATGATACCTAAAAAGACCGAAACAGTTCTCCAAGGCTGCTAGCTAGCATTCAAGCTCACTATCTTTATGGTAGATATAAGGGGTAAAGCCCGCTACCAACGTGGCCGTAGTGTCCATTATCGTGGCTTCAAGTTAGCTACTAACACATTTGTGCTATCTATACTTGACGTTGATTTTCATAGCCACATCCCACAAGTATTGCACTTTTACTACATTTTATGTTCTTTTTAGGAGTCTGAGCCTGTTTGCTAGCTATAGCTATGCCATGCAGATGAGGCTTAGAAATCCCAAACAGCTGCTAATAAGATCTACCAAAGGGAGCTGGCCCGTTCAGGGGTAAGCCCTGACGTTATTCTACACCGAAAGAGCTGTCCATGACTGCTAGCAATCAGGCTAACTTTTTTTTATGGTAGTAGTAGCTCGCTACCAAGGTAGCCATAGTGCCCAATAAAGTGGTTTCAAGTTAGCTACTAGCACGTTTGTGCTGTCTATGCTTGAGTTAATCTTACTTGAGTTGAGAAATGCCCTTCAGTTTTATCTCAACACTTGCACTGCCGAACTAGTTTACGGGACTTCTGTGGTCTGGACAGTAATTTGAACCCCAAAACGTAAAACGCAGCTGTCCGACTTCTCAGATGTTAGTAGGCCCAAGATGTATGCTGTATCTCAAAGCAACTTCACGAAAAATTAGTCTCGTCCAGTTCCAGTCATGTTGTTTGATCAGGAAAGTCTTTATGTATGTGTTTGGAGTCGTCTGGTGAAACTGAACTAGGTCTTAGGCGCGATCTGTCTCTCCTACATATGTAGGTGGAGTAAAAGTCCATCCCATAACCGCAACGATCAATTACACAGTTGCCTGATTGTGTTCACTGGTTTCAAATATATAGGATTCTACCCCATGGCTATTGAAAATGCGTTTAAGACCTTTTGATATACCTCGAATGTAAGAGGCCGCAATCGGTGGCTAACTAGTTGATGTAGTGGACTGGGTTATACGGCGACTCTTACAACCGCTGCATATACATAAGATAGGCCAATTATTGCGCGATTGAAAAGACGGACCTGATCCGCGACGGGGGCCACACTGATCAACATTCCTCAAAGTTTGGAACATTTATTGCACCGAGTTATGTGTTTCTAGGTATAAAAGATCTAGTTGGGATCGAAAGCTTGCTTTCGTGTAAAAAAAATTGTACTGAGTCTTCGAAGTTTAATTTCATTACATAATCTACATCAACACAGCTGATGAATTTTCATGAAATCACAAACTTAATTGAGACATTAGTTTGAATCTTTTTTGAAACTGCAAAGTTTTGAAAATAAATGCAGTCAATGCTGAAAAAGCTGAACCTACATACATATAAAGTTTTCACTGAAACAAGGTTTGAAAGCGATAGCGCCATGATTACTAAAGTTCATCTGGAATAAAATTTGTCACCAGCTTTCAGATTTTTTCAGATATCTTTAGAAAGGAGACTGTTACTGGTCATTACAAGAACAAATTTGATATTTGTTTTGCCGATTAAACCGGCAGTTATGTGTCAGATTTGTGATATATTCGAAATAACATTTCAATAGCAACAAATAGAAATAAAGGGAATAGATTGACAGCATTATTGGAAAACTAAGTGATCCCAGACTTTACGGTTGCCGCCATGTTGAATGTAAAGTTTGTGCACAGGAAGTTGTGAGAAATCTAAATTCACATGCAATAGCTAAATGAACTTATCAGGATAATTTACGGTTTTTATCCTATTCGTTCAAGCACCTATGTGAGTACTTTTTAGTTCGTTTACCAAGCAACAAATTTAAACGTTGTTTTACTGACAAGCATGTTGTTATCAGTTTTAAGTCTTATTCTCAATGCAAATTTTGCTAAAGACAAAATCTTTCTCCCGATTTACAGACAAACCGATTTTTTTCTGATTGTTGTATTTTTTTTAGATTTTTAAAATTCTCTTTCCATCCTACAAATGATTGCTAGTTTCGTTACTGAAAAAAAGTTAAATTTTATTCTTGAAAATAAGGTAAGTTTTCATCTTTTACGCTTAGCAACAGCAAAAGACGTCATTTTCATTTTCATTGATTAATTTCATGTAATTTCATATCGTCAGAAAGAAACCGCGAAGCGTCAAGATTAAAGCAGTGTTACTTTTGAGATTTAATTACATTTTTGCGGCAAAGACAAAATAAAATTTATACTTTGCCTAGAAAAATGTAACTCTTTTAAAAAAACAATGCCACTTAATTTTTCCATTAATTTTGTACACTAAAATTTGACATTTTAAAAGACTAAAAAGGTTTAAAGAAAACTTGCCATGCAATTAAATGAGTTAAGAATTATATGTACGGTTAGATTTCATTTCATTTCGGGATATGATAAGGGACTCAACAGAGTAATTTCAGGTCGTCTTTGCGACGAATAATGAACAATCTTACCAGATTCAGCCATGAATGAACTAATAAGGTAAGGGCGAGGTAATTTTATTTAAATGGTAAATGGATTTTTGATTTGTTCTTTACTGATCTGTTCTTTCTTCAGAGCAACTAATTCAAAGTACGAAATGTATTCAAGATTCGTCTGATAATCTATTACATCACTGTTACCACCTGATTTTTTTATTCAGTACTCGTTATGTACTATCGTTGTAAACATTCCCTCTGCTTACCAGTTAACTTAGGCATCGCGGCAAGTGTCAAGATTGTTTCTTCATAAAAATGGCTATCTCATTAAACTTGAAATATCCAAAAGCTTAAAACTTACCGACTTTTACAAATGTCGCATGCATTTAATGTTTAAAGCGAACCAGTACAAAAGATTTTTATTTCTTTTTTATAATGTACACTTTTTCATAAGCATCTTTTTATTTGTACTTGAGGCTGAAAAAGCCATCTCGTGCACTACCAAAAACCATGAAATGCAATGTTCTTAAATGTAACACATCGGCTTTAGACTTTGGAAGTTATAAGTTTTCTTAAAAAATGTTATTTTCTTTTGCCTTCTAAAGAAAGTAGGTCAGTCATCCGTCTGTAAACTGCCATTGTCTGTCGAAACGCCATTAGATTAAAACATTAAAGACGTATTAAGTAGCAAAGATCTTCAAGTTTTAATTATTCGTTTCTAAACCATTCCTCTTTTTAGTATCAAAATATCCTGACAAACCACTTTCGCGGAAAAAGTATGTAACATGTTGTGAGGGATAACTATGAAGTCTACAACTAAAATATAAAGCAGAACAATAAAAATACAACATACACATGATCTTTTCTGGATAAAGATCGAAACTCACAATGCCGAAATTTTAAAATTAGAACGCTCAATGCAATATTAAAAAGAAATAGTTTGAAGCAATTATTTTTGTTGGAAATCGAACTTTAATGCTCAATTGCTCAATGAAATTCATTCTTAGCACATTTTGAAAGTTTTTTTTTTTTTTTTTGCAATGCAATGTACTCCATCATGAAAGAATATTTGTATTCGTTTCTTTTGTAATGACAAGCTAATGTACCAGTAGTAAACCTCGACCCGCCCACCAGCTTCCGGGGTATATTGGGCTCTGATGGGGATTTAGCATAACTCATTAGCAATGATTTATGTCCCGAGTACATGGGATATTTGTGTGTTTCGTCATTCTTGTCCAATAACGTGGACATTAGGTAGGGATTGGTCAGATGGAATATAATCACATGTACTCATCAAAATGGCTGTGTAATTTGGACTACCAACAGTAAATATAATATTCTATGTTACAGAATAGTGTTTGAAAAGTAGCGTTACAGATCTACTGTATAACATTCGATGTTCTTCAACTTCAAGACTGTATGAACACTTTTAAGTACAGTTGTACATTCTTATAAAATCAACAAAACTGCAAACCTTAATTTTTCCAGTTTATCAAATCTTTTGCAAAAAATATCTTTTGCTGACCAAGGGGATGGGGGATTTTTTTTGCCACCGGTAAATAGGCTCAAGATGCATGGTGGGGAATTTGTTAGATTTTGTATGCGGTTCGGAACGAATCCTCACCAACATCCCGAGTGGGAGGGGTCCGCGTTGACTTTGATTGGTGCATAAGGATCAAGACGTTTTTTCAATTTCACTCGCAATCCAGTTACCAGTAAAAAAGAAAAGCATTTTAAAAACGATTTAAACAATTTTCCTATCAATATGGTGCTTGAAATGTAGTACCTTTTGATGGAGAAGACCTATAAATCATTGCATTCATGCAGATATAGTTTTTTGTTAATTTTTTGCTTGTTATCTTTAAAATAATTTATTTTTACGTATTCTTTGAAATATTGTTTCTAAAATAAGTATAAAACGCTCCATTATATAAAAATATTGACCAACGGACTAACTTTTTGTGATAAGAGTCGACCTCAGCCAATATTTGTCTGCTGTGTGCGATGAATATCAACGTAACAAGCATTACAAGTATAAAAGATTTTAATTTCTTTAATTTAAAAAAAATTAAATGTGAAACTTGGAAACAAGCAACAAAGCCTATGTCCGGGAGCAACACATTCTAATTTTTATTTATTTCAAACTCTGGCTGATAAGATAGCAATGCGGCAGTTTGACATCTGACACAGTACGATTGTCTTTCTAAATAAATGTCAACCTTACTTTTAACAAACTTAAAAGGAAAGGGCGATGTAAGTTCATTCTAACTCAATGACGATATAAATTAGATATTGAAATTGTTAAAAAAAAAATTTTACTAAACACAGCTTTTTGCCGAATTATGCTTGCTGCATAAAATTGTTGATTCAGGCTTAAAGCTGTTTGAGATAAAAAGTAAATAATAAAATTTGAACTTTGAAGTTTTGGCCTGAATTTTTAATAACTTCGATTTAAACACTCTTTTTTTGAGGTTGAATGTTTTAAAATATTCAGACAATTTAAGCCTGAAATGTTTTTAAAATTATCTTAAATTTTGTTTTCCGCTGTGTATTTGGTTTTTTAATAAGTTGTTCGTATTTCGCCACATTTGCGCAACAAAAAATTTACCGCAAATACGATTTATCTATAGAGTGAGTTTTTCTATTTTGATGCACACATAACTGCAAACTTTATTTGTTAAATTCATATTTTAGTTTCCAAATATTATAGTAATTAAAGTGATGTTGGCCTGGCGGGCATAAGGCGACATCTATTTGGCAGTGTACAACATAATAGTTTTTTTGCCATTTCTCAGTCTCGAGTATGATTTTAATGTCATAAGACTTTCGGGATTTTTCAGGCTCACGTTTCTTATAAAAAATATCTCATTTTTTAAAAAGAAAACAAGATTATATTCATTTCTAAGACTTTTACGTTATCTAATTTCAACAATTAACTTTGAACCAATTGAAATTTTGACGCAACCGCTTTAGCAGTTATGATAATTATGAAAGGCGCCGAAACACAAAATCAATATTTTTGTCACAAATTTATCACTAAAAATAGTTTTCATCTGTTTATCTTGTGGTCGAGTAAAAATACCCATTGTTTCTATTAGCACACGTAAAGAACTACATAAAAGATAAAAGAGATTTTATTGAAACACTCATAAGTTGCCTTCCACTGCATTATTGACCTAAAATTTTGTAAAATCCAGATATTTTGGTTTCTTTGATAAATGAAGAACAAGGCTTCATTTTTTGCAGCTGAGGTTAGTACACACGATGGACAATTTTAATTATATGTGTATATACACTCGCGGAAATTTTATGAAAAAATGTTGTTGTTTATAGAAGATAAAAATATTTCATTTTTTAAATCTATTAATTCATTTATCGCTGTAACATTTTCTGACCGAGAAGAAAGAAATTTGAAGGAAGTTTGTATTCTGAGCTAAAATTCCCTTGTGTTTCCAGCGACAGCGTAGCCCAACGATAGGGTAGCCCAACTGACCAAAAGCTAGCTTACTAACTACTAATGTAAAACACAAATTCTCTATATTCATTTATCTGAAGGGCTTTTTGAGTTTTTCTTAAGCAACCTTAATGGGCTAATAAGGAACTACTGCAAACATTTCAGTATCAGTTTTAATTTTTTTCAAAGTCGCGGACATAATTTGGTTGTATACCCGCAGCGAATATTTGTCAGATGAAAATCTCCCGGCAGAATTCTGACAAACAGCGATCCGAATAATCCCACACAGATTTGCATTTACATTGCTGATTGCATGTACCTCATATATACCTTTTAAGAAAAAAGTGTTCGGCGGGTAGACAGAAAATTAAACTGCTGAAAAAATATGTTTTCTAAACACAACCGACAGCAGATTCTTTTCATGTCCCAAATGAGAATCTACATGCAAAATTTAAAGTATTTGATTAAGCATTTAAAGTAACATTTAAAAGACATTTGAGACTGAAATTCTGAAGCTCCTGTCCCAGTTGCAAATAAGATTATATATAACTTTCAACTGACTAAAATGCCGGGTCGTAAAAGCGCAATGCTTGTGGGATGTGGCTATAAAGATGAACTCAAGTATAGATAGCACAAACGTGCTAGTAGCTAGCTTGGAGCCACTATATTGAGCACTACGGCTACGTTTGCTAGCTATGCCATGCTGATGAGGCCTGAAAAGGCTGAAACAGCTGTCCATGGCTGCTAGCAATCAGGCTCACTATCTTTTATAAGGGTAAAACCAGCTACTAACATAATTTTCATTCGACTCTAATAACAACAGTAGTTGGCTTGGATATTCGAAATACCAGTCCCTCTGACCAGCGAGGCCATAGTACCCTATTTAGGGGCTGTGTCATTACCAGCACGTATGTGAAACACAGTTATATTCTATATTCCAGCCACATCCCACAAGCGTTACGCTTCTATCAAACTAGAATTCTAGTTTATATAACCTTATCAGAAACAGCTGCTGTCTACTAAAATCAGTCTTGAACTTTTAATAAGTCAACACAATAATATATCCTAAATGATCAACTTGTCTACGTTTAATGGACACCGTCAGTCCTCTGACAAGACAACAACAAACGCTGTTTTAGCTTCCGGCTTAGCAACTCGATCGAATACTTGAACTCTTTTTGTGCTCAAGAATTCGAAGTAGTCAACAACTTCATAATCGAGCGACTTCGTTGTAAAAAACCTACAATCCTTTCAAAAGGCAACGTCAAACCAACTTTGACAAAGGAATGAATTACAAATTAAACTTAGCTTGTCGTATTTTGAACGTGCGAACGCGCATCAAAGCGTTCCCAAGAGTCTGTGCGCGACTGATTTAAGATTGCGAGGAAAAATGCGTGCGCACGAACTTTGACGGTTTGAAAACAGACTTTCTCATTTTGCGGTAGTTCCACAGTCGAAGCGCAGTTAAAAAAAGAATAATAAGTCAAGAAACTTCGCGTGTGGCCGTAGATAAAGAAAAGAAAGAGAGTGAGCAAAACTTCCCCAGACCAATTCTTGTTTTTTTTTTTGCTATTGCTTTGATTTTGGGACTAAGGGACTTTGGTATGGTCTAGTCCATCCTCTAAGCGCTTCAGAATCGGCTGCGATCTAAACCCTCGCTTACTCGACGCAGTTACTAACATTTAGTAATACAGTCAGCATTATGCTGATTTGAAATATCAATATTTAAAATTAATTTTAACCAAACATCATGGATTAAGGCGTACAATAGAACAACACATGTGAGTTTAACATCGCTATAATAAGTTAACACAGTTTTGGACTGACTGACCACGATACTAAATCTACCATTCTAAAGGGAGTTTTAGAATCATTTATTGTTTTAAATAAACTAAAACCGACTTTAAATTTCACTTAAATATCTATATAACAATCACGAAAATAAATATCGCCTGAGGCCAGTTAACAGCTAAGCACTTTGCAAAATTGCCTAGGCAGCATGCAGTGAAACAAGAATAAAAATGGACGAACACCCGGCACGTTAAAACTAAACAGACAATTTTTTGCCAGCTATTTTCGAAAAAAGAATCAGTTCAGCCGTTGTGCGTGTGGATATTTTTCATTCGGGATTGTTCTTATACAAAACTGGCATTTGTTCTAAAATAAAGGTTTTCAGTTTGCTCTTCTTAACTGAACAATTGAATCTCATTTTTTATATTGTCAATATTTGCATAAATCAATCATTCTTGAAAGTTAATAAGTTTATCAGTAAGTACATAAATCATATACTTAAACAAAAATAAGAACATCTGCTGGAGTGATCATGATTTTCTTTGAATGAAGAGTTAAGATTTTAAAGTCCAAAATAATATTTGCCGTTCTTATCAAATATATCTCGATCGACGTCACTATATAAAAATCAAGTGAGTTATCCACGACGACGACATCTGGGACTCCGCGACGAAGTCATGCACAAGTTAAAACTCCAAAAACGACACTAAGCTGCCTGCTGAAAAGTATACCCAGAACAATTTTTAACAACCGGTGAGGGCAATACTTACAAACTCTGGTACAAGTGTTTATGATGACTGTACTCTTCTATATTTCGTAACCTTTCTTGACCTATTTTACTGATAGTTGCTGACTGTCAGTTAGAACTTGCTCGAATTCTCTCATGCACCATTACAAACTAGCTGCAGTAGCTGGAATATTTCTTAACCTTTCCTGACCTGTTTTACCGATAGTCACTGACTGTTTTAGAGCTTGTTCAAATTCTCCGACTACCACAAACTATCTACACTGTCTGGACTATTTCTTAACCTTTCCTGACCTGTTTTACCGATAGTCACTGACGACTGCTTAAGAACTTGTTCGAATTCTCCGACCACCACAAACTATCTGCAGTATCAGAACGATCAACAGACTTTCAAAAGAAAAGTTTGGAAAAATGAGTGTTTGGTTTTAATTTTAATGCGTGTGAACAACTCATTGAGAAAAGGCAATTTCAAAGGTCTGGGCTGTATGAAAGCTCTTGCTTCTTGTTTAAAAAATTATGAAGTTGTATAATTGTTCGGTACCTTAAGATTTTTCCACGCAGTAGACAACAATTAGGGATTAATTAAGATTATTTGTGATTCTATATTGCACCAAACAGCTTCTTCAATTGTTTTGTAATTGGTCAATATGAACATGTAAACATGCAAACAAAGTCAGCCTAGAGACCGCACTGTGAATTCGAAATTATAAAGGATAATGGAGTGCAGCTCCTTACGGTACCGATTGAATCAGCAGGAACTAGTCAACAAATAGTAATTTTGATGAACGAGTATGATTTCTCTTCTTGAATGACTGCCTGGTTGTTTGGCTAGAAACAAAAATTTTGATTATGATATCAGCATTGAACATGATGAGAATGTACAGTGATAGTATCATTTGATAAACTACTAAACTCATACAGTTAACTATATTTGATAATTTCAACTTGATAAAAATACCTTTTAAACTAGAGTTATTTCAATTAAAATCGAGCGACATTTAACAACTGACAGTGGTTTAATAATCTTTAATTTAGGGAAAAATGATTAAAGATTGAGGTGAACCGTTCTTTTTCATTGAAAACATTAAACTCAAAAAGTTATCAGGCTTTAGATTCTATGATTGCTTTTAAATGGATTACTGGTGATTTTTGGAACCAAAACAATTTTTTTCTCCAAAAAATTGGTTTGCTACCATCTAGCCAAAATCAAGCAGACTGAGTCACAGAGATAATTTAATATAATAAGTAACGATTGTGCAGAGGGAAATTAGACAAAAAATTCTGAAGCCGCGTGAATATCCGCGCAGCGCACACCCATAACGAATACAGCCAAAGGCTTGACATGGACAGGAATAAGCGCCGTTTAGTATGATGAGCAACTTACATTTACAAAAATAATGATTCAAAATTGATTAATGTTGTTCCGACGTTTGGCTGACCTGCCGACTTAATTATCTCGGGCTCTAATTTTGAACTCTTGGTGGAGATAGATCTGAAAAACGAAAATTGCTTCGAATTAGAGAGAGATTCGAATTACCAAGGCTAAAACTAGTGTTAATCGAAGGTGTGATAAATACAATTTTGATTCGATTTGCGAGGGTTTCGAGTTATAGGCAGGTTATGGCATAAACATGCAGTGGTTTATCACAAAACAATCTAAGTGGTTACTCTGTAGCGGCTTATAAATTTGTGTTAAACTTCTGATAGCGAAAAACGAGATAACGAATCAAAATACTAATTTATAAAGGATTTCTCAAAACTCTACTTATCTTTAAATTCGCTCATTTAACCAATTTGTTCGTTTATATTAACTGAAAGCAAATTGCGGTCTTAGAGTTATCGATCCAGTTTTATTTCATTCGTCTTCGAGGTCTAACGTCGACAAAATGGCAATTGATTTCAGCTATAAATTCCAATCATTCTGTTTGCTACAAGCTGAGGATAAAATACAGATGGCTCTTGTTTCTTGTCCGCTCAGCGGTTACTCAAAAGGCTGTTTAAATCAAACCGAAATGTGTTGAACACTTTCAATTAATTTTTTGCGATCATTCACCCGTGCAAACCGCAGAGACTGATTCGCACATACTGATTGCATCTTTGGTTCTTAGTAATTGATGTCATCAATTTTATCACCGAAATTCATAGTCTTAATTTTGCGTCAGAAACACCTATGTTTGTACATTCAATATTATTTTTTTACAAGCAGTAAATATCGTTTGAGCTTCATCATTCTTAGCTTTTCCAGTGATTTAATCTTCAAATGATACCGTAACTCCTTTCTTAAACCGCTAAATCGGTTGTCCGGCATCCTTTGCGGGCGCCTTCAATTTCGTGCTGTGTTGAAAGTTTTTTATAAGTTATTTATTACTCATCCAAAATCCAGTTCATTCGGAAGTCAGCGAGAATGTTGGTTTGAACGAGTACAATGTTTTCGCTTCTCGTAAGATCTTATTCACTAGCACTTTTTGCTTGCCCAAAAATTGTCTAACGTATCTCAAGTGAATGCTTTCAATGCTCTGTCGTGTTGATTCATGGCTGGATAAAGAAAATTGAATTTCTTAGATTATAACTGTTAGACTTGAGAAACTTCCAGATGCAATCAAGTTATGTTTGACTTTACACATTAAAATTGCAATGTTCTAAAGTTTCTTGTTGTGACGTGATGCAATCCCTGTCCTGTTCACTAGGTCTATACAGTTACTTCTCCGGTCCTGATGGAACACCGGCGCGCTCTCAATTCCCCCTCATTTAGTCGTTTCATCATCTCTTGTTGCCGGTCGCCCTGCAGAAGTGCCACACTGTTCCACAGTACATGGGGTAGAACTTTGTTCTTATATATCTCAGTGAAGTTTTACACTGATAGCCCGGCAACAGTTTCCTAATTTTCATGATCACTCCAATTTTACTCTTAGACTTTTTCATTGCGTAAGATATGTGTTCAAAAAATTGTAGTATTCAGTCTATCACGGTCTATCTAAATACTCTTATAAAACAATTTTAAAATTTTAACTGAACAGAAACTGATATGATATGAATACTTAAGCTACAAGAATAGTGTTAAGGACAACAGCAAGTTCCAAGTACTGCTGGAACGCGCGCAACAACTGAAAAATTTTAAAAGTGCTGTCAAATCAGTAAATCTTAGCCTGAATTGATTCTCAGACAATTCTTAATTTTCTGGGGATTTTGAGTCTCTTGATTATTTATATATAGCTGGTTCTTATAAAAAGTATTGAGTGTATTTCTTTTTTCCTTGATGGACTTAAAGTTTCTGGGATTTTGCGTTGTGTAGAAGTCTACACAAAAGTCTGAACAAAAACTATTTCAAAGCAAAAGGGCTTGACTTGTTTACAAGTCGAGAAGATTTTGCTGTTATCAGGTTCACTAATGAGCGTCTCTTTATTCCGGAAACATCTCCTTAAAGTGATATGCTATTGCTTTCAACTTAATCACTGTGCGTTTTAATACGTAGTTAATCCCTGATATCGTTTTTCCAAACGGAACAAAATGTCTTGATTTCAAACAGTAATGACAATCAAAACCGCGTTGAAAATACTCAATCAGTACTGCCGTCAAATGGAGGGATTTGAAAATCTGTCTAAATAGTCCTCAAAGCTTAAGGATTTTGTAATAGTTCCCTTAGAATTCTGATTTTGTAATCAAAATCTTTGATTGAAATTATATTTAGAACTAGAATAAACGTTTTATATACGAAAATCTAATATTCTCATGCGTTATGCGATTCCACTGCTATGAATGGGAAAACTTCATTGGGAAATTTCACTGATATTAGACTTGCAAAACACTTTCGGTAAATACATGACGAAACCCTTCATAACATTATTTGCTTTCAGTGATTGGAAAATAAAATCTCCGACACCTTGATTAAGGCTCGTGCATTTCTTAATGGGAAAAACTAAATATTTTGCTATGTCAGTTAGTTTACTTCTTGTCTTTTCGTATCTTAGTATACTTTACTTCACAAGGTAAATTTGACAGAAAATATTTGCTGGTACTATTGGAAGAATCCAAGCTTGAATAGCTAAAAAACCAGAGGCAGAGAGGTAAAAATGTTGTTGCTTTTCTAGAATCAAGAAAGTTTATTGTAAAGTATCAGTATTGTTTACATCTAGCTTTTTTTTTGTTTTCAAATACCATGGTCGTGTTTTCCCAGAAATCTAAAGTCAGTAAAGGATCGAATTAATGTTACCATATGCTTTTGTGTGAAATTGTTAAGTTTTGGACTTATATCAAGCAGAAAATTATCTATTGAAAAACGAAATCTGAAACCGATTTGTACAGTAAACAGTTCTCGGGTTGTTACAGATTGTTTGGACCTAAAGCTAGGAAACATCTCAAGTAAGAGCAACTTTTACCTTGCACAAATGTGAATTTATGATTTTGTCCAAATTATTACCTTGCATTTTTCAATTTGACTTTTCTTTTTGTCCAGAAATTAACTTATACCAACCAAAGTCTACTTTGATAACTTTTAGTAACTTCATCTAAGGATGTCTTAAAGTTTCTTGAGCAATAAAGATATTAATAAAATATAACAGAGAGGGAGACGGGCCAGGAGAGACATCATTAGCTAACAGAGTGGAAGAAATATGCTTTATGCATGTTTATTTTTAGGAGTTAGTTGGAGCGCCATTCTATAGTTTTTCAATTTTAGTCATTTTTCACCATGTTATGATATTTCCTAAAAGCGTTCTTTTTGCACTATTTGATAACCTTTGATGACGTTTTGTTTACAATTTAACATTAGCATACAACAAAGATAAATAAGGCTTCATTTTAAAACTTTGGACGGTTTATTTAGCTAAAAATGTGGCCACGTTTTTAGGCAGAAAATGACCTTGTAGAAAAAAGTAAAAGATGTCAATATACCATAAATCAATTCTTCCATTAGATCGCAGAAGCAATATTCAATGAACATATCGGAATTATGTTCGCCTGCTGGATTATTTTGCCCTAATTTAAATGGCATTTACGATTTTCAATTGTTTTTTTTTTGTTGTTGTTTCAGGTTGTTATGGGCGTTTATCGTTGACTAGCCAACAAACTTATTTTGAGCTCAAAAATGAATGGAAACATGGTGAACATCACGTGGGGGAATGGAAACAGCAGTGACGAAATGACCACTACACAGGACCACTCTGTGGCGGCCCAGGTTGGATTAACTGCGTTGTACATTTTTGGCATAACTGTTGGGACCTCAGGAAACATTCTAGTTATCATTGCGGTGGCTGCCAATCGGAGCATGCGTACTGGAACAAATTATTTCATTGTGAGTCTCAGCGTTGCTGACTTGCTTGTCACGGCACTTTGTATGCCGCCATTTTTTGTTTACAACGTGTTTACGTGGCCCATATGGCCTTTCGGGCGCATTTCATGTCAAATGTTGTCCTATTTTGTGCACACATCAGTCATGGCTTCCTCGTTGAGCTTGTTAAGTATTACGTACGATCGTTTTGTTTCTGTTTACTTTCCTCTAAAGCGGCTAAAGAAACCTAAGCAATCCTTAAGAATTGTCAGTGCCATTTGGATTGTATCTCCGTTCCTTCTTCTGCCTTCTGCGTTTCATCACGGTGTTTTTACAAAGAAGTTAAACGGCCAAGTGTCTGTTATATGCACAGAGTCTTGGCCAACAAAGGCACAATTGCGCTCTTATCAGATTTACCGCATCTGTTTCTATTTTCTTTTTGTTGTCCAAATATCAGTTGCTTATGTTCTTGTTGGGGTCCGTCTCTTTAAACGGCAGCAACCTGGCGTGCGTTCTAATAGAGATAAGAAGAGATCTCTGTTACACAAACGAAAAGTGGTCAAAATGTTGTTACTTGTGATAGCTTGCTTTTCGCTAAGTTGGTTGCCATATACCATAAACAAAATGCTAATTGTCGCTCCACCTAGCACCGGCTTCAAAGCACCAGATTTGTTTGTGTTTGTCGGTAATATGCTGGGACTTCTCAACAGTTGCGTGAACCCTATTTTATACGCAGTTCTCAACAGAAATTTTCGCATTGCTTTCAAAAACGCTCTCCGGTGTAAGTGTAACTCAGATGCAGAAGAAAGACGTCGAATGGTGCACACAATAACTATCATTTCTAAACATGAATTTGCGCTGAAACCATCAAAGAGAATATTTCCTTGGCGCAGAGGGCTGAGTCCTTTGGAAAGTCAAATTGAAGAAACAAGTGACAACATGATTGCAAAACAAAATAGCGTCGATTATTTGTCTTTTGAAGCTTACAGCGAACTGCCAACAAGCCTTCCAAAGCCTACGACCCAGCAAGGCTGCTCCAGTGAAGAATTGTTAGCGTCATCAAACAAGAAACAAGTGAAAAATAAGTTTGAAATTAAAAACAGAAGTATTGATTTTGAGAAGGAGAACAACACTCAGGAAGGAAAGAATGCGAGCAAGCGAGCAAGGTTAATTCGAAGTATTACAAAGGTAGAAGAGTCTTTTAAGGCTGAAAATGGAAAAGCAAATTTAGGGTTGGGTTTAATTGATGAACAATCGTGTTAAATTGAGAATTAGCAATGTATTTTAGTTTTTGATGTTCAAAAAATATTAATTAGACAGGCATATTTTTTTACAAGAGTTGGTTTAACCTAAGTCTGTTTCCAAAACCAAATTTCGAATATAATAATAAAGCCCGGTTTCCATATAATCGCTCCCGTCGCTACCATCGCCGCTGTCGTCTAAAAAAGTGTTTTGACATAAATATATTTTTTGAGCAATAGAGTGTTTCCATATAATCGCCGCTGTCGCTCGATTTCAAGACAGAGAGTTATTCTATAGATAAGTCAAGTGGAGATCCTTGTAAAAAGATGTTTTTAATTACTTAAGATATTTTTTAACACTGCACCAGTCCTTAGATTTAATTTTGTTTTCCGTATCAATCGCACTATTTCAATGTTTCGCCTGTCTTGGTCTAGCAGTTCATTTTAATATACTTGTCCGCTTTTATAACTTTTGCTGTATTTATTATAAATACAGTCGTATTTTTTAATTTCTGCCATAAAGAAACAACATTCACTTCTCGAAAGGGTTGCATTTTGAAATTTGTGCGAGGAGTGACAACTTTCCCTGCCCGATACTTGCAGCATGCATTGCAACCTGGGAAGCATTTTTGTCGCTACCGTCGCTACTAAAATTTTAACTGGTTCCATTAACAAAACACACTGTCGCTACTGTCGCAACTATTGCCGAGATAGAGTTTTTTTTTATCTCAGCGACGGTCTTCGCTTCCATCGCTACTATCGTTGAAGAGTGTGTTTCCATATATCGCTACCGTCGCTGAAACACGCGTTTCGACGACAGCGGCGATGGTAGCGACAGGAGAGACTATATGTAAACCGGGCTTAAGAAGGCTCTTGTCAGAATTTCGATGATCAACCATTTTCTACATAATTATCAAAAACTTTCATTTAACCAAAGGTGTATTTTCAAATTTCGAGATTTAAGATGATTTCGAGATAGCCAATAAATTTTTCCTACTGCAATCCAAAATCTTAGGACTGAAATCTGCAATCCAGTTTCATAAATTCAGAAATTAGTCACTAAAATAAAAATCCAGCTTGCTAGAATCTGACTTTTATCTGCTAAAAACACTCCGGGCTATTGGAATTCGCTTCATCTTCAGTATGGAAACTAAATTACTGACATCCACTTCACGGAATGCATTTCTTTTTTTCGTTGTGGAATATAACTTGTCAGTTTGTGGAATTTAGAATCTAGCTCTCTATATAGGATCTACCTCGCCAGTTGGTCGATTCAAGAATCCGGATTGCTGACATCAGTCCTTTTTAGTGGTTTGTGGAACCCATATTGCTGTTGTTCATTTTAACAATTAAAAAAATTAGAGTAATGCAGAATTTAGATCGCTGGGATCTATACTTAACCATGCAGATTATTGAACAAATAATTTAGATCACATAGATTTACTATAACAGCTGCTGGAATTTTAAATCTATATTACATTGGAATCCGCGGACACTTTATAGCAGTTGATTGAATACGGAATTAAATCAAAAGAGTCCCGGACCTTCAAGTTAAGATGTAAGATTTTCTAGATTACCCTGATTTAGACAACTCGGGACGATATACTTACATATCGAGAACCCCGTGATCTGGTTCAGTATTCGGCATTTAGAGGGAACATTGACTGTGGATAGCAAGAATACATATGCTTTGATTGTGGTTAATTAGTACCTGTCGAGTTTCATTGCTCAAACTACAATTCAGGGCCCAGTTGTTCAAAAGTTGATTAGCGCTAACCTTTTTCTAGGAAAAGGTGAGCAATATGATCTTATGGGGCGGGCATGGTTGGCGCAGTTGGTAAGATTTCTGCTTTCCGACCACAAGGTCCCCAGTTCGATCCTGGCTCTGCCAAGATTCGAATATTTGTGCGACCTTCTTTTCCGCCTAA